>VKGM01012834.1:2560-15737 GCA_007844875.1 Busseola fusca | reverse complement strand
TTAATATGTAGTTCTAAATAATCAACCACTAATGGCCACCTGCACTGCCAGAGCAGGCTTCCTTCTGTAAGATCGCAACCCAAATGCTACCACGCGGGACCAGTGTGGGTTGATAGCTTCTAGATTCATACGCATAGACACAATTGGACTGAAATCTTACCTCCTTATTTACAGCAACATCCCAAACGCTGATATGTCCCTTCTGCGTTCCAACAGCTACTAGATGCCCCCGTTCACTCCACGCCACTGACGTCACAGCATTGCCTTCGGAGGACAGGTCGCACAGGCGCGTCACCTGGCAAACAACAGATGGTTGCTCACACTGCGAGAAATGAACACCAAATATTTATACACTATACAGGTTAATGCCTCAGTAAGTAGTTTTAAGAAGCAGTAAAAAATTAAGCCGTCAAAAGTGCAAATACGCATGGTTGGATAAAAATAATATATGTTTTTAATTTTAAAGTCTATGCAATATACCCAATATTGCATCTTACGGCTGAGCAAAGTCCTCCTCTTTTTCATTTGGGACACTAACAGTAGGAATGACTTTCATTTTGACAGTTCAACAACTTTCATTGTGTTCTTTACTTTGTTGAGCAGACAATTTTTTCGAACATATAAAGTAATGGATTCGCAATAACCTTTATATTGGCTCAGATTCTAATCGCAATTAGGATGTAGAAATTCTTCCGAAAAACATACACGGTAGCTTAATCAGCCTTTATACTGTAAGACAAAGAGACAATGTATGTGGACTGTGGACCAATATAGAAAATTATTTGGTCATATTTGGCTATTGTCCACTCCATCTGCTCATAACTCTCATGTTCTCAAGCAACAGATAATTTGATAGAGGTGAAGTCGAGCAATCTCGTGCACGAAACCAAAACCCTTTAGAATTACTAAACAGGGTAACAAATGAGGCTGTTATAGTATTGTATAACGGAAGCATCAACCTATAGATTATGGAAGCGCCACGAGGTGCAAGGGCATTCGTATAATGAATCTAGTAAAACACACGCATTTGATTACACATATGTTTGCTGCATGCTATCAAACACGCCTGTTGGTACAGAAATTTATTTTAAAAAAGTCATATTCCTCGTTTAAAATCACTTGCTATGCTTCTTTCTGAACAAATACTCTAAAATCGTTCAGGTTTTTTGCCAGAATCCAAAGTTTATTTTAACATTATTCGATAAAAAAACCTGCTGCAGTCCACAACAGAATACACAACTAGATATTAGTCTCCCAAAAAAACGAAAATATCGCATATATTCATGCCATGCATCAACCGCCAACAATTTTATCGCTTTTATCTAATTCTACTTAGAATGTTCTTTCTTAGAGCACAACCAGATTGCGGTTTATCGACGACATATTTTGAGACATGATACCTTCAATTATGAAGCACAGGTGACATTATTTGATATGATCAATACCGACTTGTCCACGTCGATCGACCGCAAACTAGATGCAGCTTTGAAAAACAAGATCTACCCTCACCTGACTAGTACAAGCACTCCACAGATACACGCAGTTCCCCAATCCCACACTGAGCACATTCTGCGCAGACCAGTCGACCAGGTTCAGATAGAAGTCGTCCTGCAACTCAGGGGCATCCAGCACCTTGAACGGGATCCTTGATATCTTCCTCGTGGCCTTCCTGGGTGATCGCAGCAGCTTCTCTGATTTTGCTGATATTGGGGACAGGCTGTATGGTGACGGGTCTATGTTCTCCTGGAAAAGGAATGAGGGGTTTAGCACAAAGGATTTTTTAAACGATTTACCTAATAGTATTTAAGACTTATGAAGACGGGTGCAAAACAAAAAAGGACGCAAAGCATTCTCCTTTAGCAAAACATGTCATAATGTTGAAAATGGTCGTAAAGACAGAATATAATGTAATTCTCAGAATAACTAAACATAAAATACATTTTACAAGTACTTGCAACTTTTAATATGCGAATAAATGAGCAATCCCATGTAGCAAAACCTGTTCATTATAACCATGTGGAATTATGTACCGAAAACTTAAAAAAAAACTCAAAGCTAGACATTCTCGCAAAAACTGAGGAAATTTACGAAAAGATGCAACATCCAACGTAGTTAATATAATAATCGTTTTCTAATAACAAGTTTGATTCTAAGCAATAACAACTAAATATAGATAAAGTTTTTATAAGGCTGGTATCAACATTACAATGAACGGTAGTCAATAAACAGCCATTACGAAAGGTTCACTATCTTGACAATCTCATTACAAAAGTAATAAAAAACTCATTACAGATCTGACTACAGCAACAATAGATAAAGATTTCTGTATAAACCTTAAAAAAACAAATTACAAGTCATTTCAAGTTAAATAATAATTAAACTGCCAACTAAACGTGATCAAAGAACAAAGTATAAAAGAGCGTATTTGTCAAAAGAGTAAAAATATTAGATGGTGTTAAAGTTATAAATGTTGCAGCCGTCATTAGCTATACAACAGTCGTAAAACAGAAACATGCGAGCACTGTAGATGATAATGATGATGACGATAATTATACAAAAACTATTGACAAATTAAATTTGCTAATTTCGACACTCCATGCTAGTGGCAAACAATATTATTTTGATGAATCCTAATCTACACAAAAAAAAAAAAAAAATAATAAAATACAAGACGCATGCACACGCAACAATCGCCACGAGAGGTTAAAAGATCCGTAAATTAAGCATGACGAAACACGCAAAAAAAAAGCTTATGACCTAACAATAAAAAACCTACCTAGACTTTATTACGACTTTTAAAAGTCTCTGTAAATCTAGACTTGAATGCAAAAATATTCAAATTGGTTTATGCAAAACCGCTTTTGAGCCGTCTGGAAATGGAGATAAACGAGCCGATTAGGAGTTAAGAGTTTACGAAAAAGTTAGAGCTCAAGGAAACAAATAGAAACCTCCTGAAGCATAACACAGGCCTTGAAAGTTCGGCCACCCAAAGCCTTTTGTTAGAAACGAGTGAATAAAAAGACGCTGAAAAAAAAACGCAATAAACTTAACGTGTATCTGTCTGATAGCGTCTCGATTTGTCAGCGATTTTTTTACGGCACGCTTTCAATTAATCATTAGAATAATTCCTATACAGCGCATTTTTGATTGGACTTATTGACGACCGGAATTAGAACCACCTGATGATATATCTGCCACTGCTACCATTCGACTGTCGAACAACGAACGCGACTTAAGATTAATATCTTCGCTACGTATCTACGCTTACACCGTCTTATAATAGCAAACACAGTAATTCGTCAAGAACGTCTCTTTGAGAGGAACAATTATTTACAGAGATATAAAACTTGCATTTAGTTTGTTTATTACCATCCGAACTGACAAGTATGTTGACATTTTTAATGTGAATTTTCGCACCGACAATCGTCGCGTGAAATTCTAAGTATTCTACTGCAAAAAAGTGCAGAATTTCGTTAAACTCACGGCAATTCAGTGTCCATGAACCCGCTTTTATTACGGACTCCTAAGTAATCTAGATGAATAACACCTTCATAAAGAGACTCAAATTTCCTGAGACATAACGTGGGTCGCCATTACCATATGCGTATTTTTGGGGCTGATAATAATCCTTTTATTGTTGCAGCATAGAATTTGGCCGTGTGGGTGGAAGATATTGGTAGGTTCTCGGGCGCGAACGGAGCCATATTTAAGTTAAAGGAAACAACAACAAAAGGATGTGTCGCGTCCACTGCGGACATTTTACTGTAATGTAATTCAGATGGGAACACAACTGTGCTGTGACGCCTACGTCAACGAAAAACATATTCAAGGTGGTACAAATGCACAGGGACAATAAACATGAATGTTTAAAGTCAAGCGCACCCAATAAATTGCTGATAAAGAGAAGATTTACATGTAATACTACGAGATAACGCATACAACACCGTTGTGTCGTCCCGATTTTGGTTTTCAATCAATGATATACTTACTGTACGAGAATAGCAGCAGAGCTAAAACAACAAACCTTTTCACGTGTGGCTGAATCATGAATGAATCAAAATACTAACGGAACAGTTGGAGTAAGATTGAAAGTGCATCGAGACATGCACGATGATTAATTCGCAAGTGCCACTTAAGGAGATATTGACTTAATAGATGCCCCGCCCCCGAATGGTCATCGACATAATGACCTTGGTGTTCCAAATTAGATGCATATAATCGTATTACGTAAGACGTAAATCTTCTGCAGCAGGTTGCAACAGGTTTCATGGTACAAAAACAGGTGTGTCAGCTGTGATTTAGAATCATAGTATGAAAAGTAGCTATTACTAGCTACGGTACCTAGTAGATATGAGCGCGGTGCTTGTGGCATGGGAAAATTTAAGAGTATTTTTAGAATTTCAGCGTTGACATCACGTTTGGTCTAAACTAGACTGCATGTTAGATAGCAATCGTGTACCAACGACCTCGCTACCGACGCATCAGTTCCTAACGCAGTTACCAGATGTACTGCAATGTAATAAAATATAACACAGTTTGTGAGTTATATTCTATTCTAGTTCAGAAGCTTAACAAATTCGACCGCATTTTCAACTTCCGTGTATTATAAAAACCTGAATGGAACTAAATTAACTAATGTGTTTGCTACTGACAGAGAGAAAACCGATGCTTTCAAAGATGAGCTCTTTGAATCATATGTTCTTTGATTGGGTTAATGGAAGCCTCTTATGGAGATCGAGTAACGGCAATAATTACCTACAATTTAAATAGTGCGTGACTAAGTACCGAAACATTATAGTTACCTTCTATCATAAACAAAGAGCAAACGTTTTTTAACAACTTCTGCTTCACTAATGCCGTTTTGATTACCCGAATTACTGATTTTTTTACGCAATCAAACCCCCAAATTGTCGGTGATACCATTGGTCACGTACTCACGTCATAGTATAATAAATAGACGTTTACTTAACTACCTAGGCTACATGTTTTGTAAGTCAACAACACCTCAAGTGGCTACTTAAAGTGATATAAAAATATTTAGCGTGTACTTAACATCCTTCACGCACCAACGGCCGACTAACGAAGGAACGTTAAAAGTAATTATAACGGCGAGAAAATTTTAGGTAGCGTGAGTTGGTGCGCTGTTGTAAGCAACTTGGTGATCACAAATCGTCCACTTCCTCGAACCACAATTGGCTTATTCAAAGCAAACAGACAAAAACCTCGTAACAATGGATCGAACAATTGTCCACAATAGACGTCTGTCTGGTCTAGCTCAAGATCAGAAAAGACAACAACGACGTAGCTAATCGAATTGTAATTGCAAAAAGCGCAGCGTCCAATCAAAGATTGAAAAAACCAGATATGAACACTAATCTTAGCGAGCGAAACTAAATTGTATTAGATACTAATGATACAGGAGCCGAGTATACAGGTAAATGAAAAATTTCAATCTAGCCCAAACCACAATGATGTAAGATGAATGAGCAATCAGAAACGCAAGTTTGTTAACCTCAGACATCAGACGCATAAAAAGCTAGAAATCCAGCAGTGACTAGATCGCAGATTGCTGATTGATTGGTTGTATAAATGTAGTACAATTGTGACCTCTGGCAGTTCCGTAAGCGGCTCACGTCGTACGCACTGCAATAAAACAAAATGAACCACTGCAGAAGCAAGACAAATGTGTAGATTTTCAGCGAAAACTAAATAATACGAGGAGAATACAAATAAAAACACGGAACTAAGCTTTAGATACAGAAACCTGACGCAAAAGACCGGCCGTAAAACGTGGTATGTATTTTTCGAACAATTATAACAAGACTTTCTAATTTTTTCAAGACTTTTCAAAGGAATCTCATAAAAAAAGCGATCAATCTTTGTTTCCCAATATTGCGTAATCTCAACTCGGCTCGTCAAGTGCACCAGGAATGCGAATAAAAAACCGCCAAAGCTGCGGTGCGGTTACGACATCAGCGGGCCAGCATTTCTTTTCATTTTCACGGTTGCAACGAAGATTCAAAGCCCACAATTTCTCTAGCCGTTGAACAGAATCGTTCTATTTTAGTATCAACTTATAAATAAGGAACCATTCAGGTGTATGTGCAGGGATAGGATGTAATCCCCAGATGGTAATAAACATAGAGGGGGTTCGTCTGCAACACATCTCAGTGTCGGTACAAAAATAGATTCATTACGCCAGCCAGATACCATGGATCTCAAGAAACTCACAGTTGGATCGATTGATTTAGCACTGTAAACACGAGTAACCCTACCGGGCCTCGATCGCAAAAAGCCTCTGTTTGCACAAGTCCTTATGTCAATATGTAGTTTAGAAAAAAATTAAGGCCAAGTGGAGGCCTTACGCGAAAATCCCTCGCGTAGGTACCAGTAGACTTTGTTGTTTCTGTAAACAAACCACTGAGCGAACATGCATGAGCACTTCTGGTGACCGGTTCATTGGCTGATGATGGCACGGGAGCCACTTTTGCGTATGCGCACCATTACCTAAACACCAGACAGGTCCTTTTAGGATAATGCAAAACATGTTTGAAAACATAAAGACTATTTTTTGCAGTTTTATAACTCTCGAATTCAGGCAGTTATTAAATTTTATCTTCTGCTGCAATTTAATCTTGAATCTAAAGGATATGATGTTATTTTTTCTCGTTGCTGCTCACAATACCAGCAAACGAACGTCGTACCTATAATATCAAAGACCAAACCTAGGCACAGACCGTACATAATATGCTCGTACAATACCTAGCTATCCAATAATGGGCTCATCACATTCTATTGTAATGATACATCGTTCGAGTCGTGTGATGTGTCAGTCACCGGGCCCGTCGCATTTGGAAACTAGACTTGTCCCGTATCAGATAACTATGTGGACATCTGCATTATGATTAGCATGTTGTTAGTGTCAATCAGTGCTTTCGTATCAATGCTCGATGACAAAAAAAAAATGGGCATGGAGGTGCCGGCAACAAACTCCGATTCAAGGTTGCTAGTATCTATATCTCCGCGATGATCATAAAAAATAATTCTGATATAATTAACGAGAAATTCATTTCGAGTTGTCTCGAAAATTAAAAGAGCACCCACACAAAGATCCCGAAACGTGACTGTGCAGCAATTCGGGAGGACAATCTGAGACATGATCTAGATTATAACAACACTACAGCAGCCGACCGACGTGTGTCCAAAAACAACTACAAAGAAATCGATTTCATGCAGTTGGATAAAAAATTAAAATAAAAAAATGCATTCATACAAACTGCCATACCAAAACTTACGATTCATCCCCTGCCAATGACCTCAGGTCTAGACTAAAGTTTGTATCTAACCAGACTTTGTCTGTGTTAAAAAAACTTTATAATAACGATTTGATGAGCAAATACGCAAACCCCGTGGTGTATTACTTAGAAATGTTTTTTATAGCCGACCATTTTGAACTATTACTTTGCAAATACTAACTCTAATGTATCTTGAGCGTTTTAAATAATTACCGGCGTGCAGCAATCGTGCGGATCAAGCTAATTGATTTCAGATTAAATTTTATTATTAAATAATAGTTACGAGTGGATTATAAATGGAAACTTCACTTTATAGGAGTTTCATATTTATATTGGCTACTTCCGTGACCGTGTTTAATTCGAACTTATCATTACGAGAAACAATATTTCTTAGTTACAAGGATAGACGAATCGATTATTTTTAGCGTGAACTAATAGAATTAATATAATTTCTATTTTTTGTGGTGTGCTGCTAAAAAATTAGCATCAAAAGCCGATTCGGGCCGCAACTACTTTTTGCATCGCTGCAAACATACGTCACGTGTGCCTGAGTTTTGTTGAAAATTTTTATCACGACATGTCTTGGGACATTTTGATGACGGAAAAAAAGTTGTCGTGAATAATCGGATCGACGAACCTTAGTATCACACGCATCATTGAAATGCGCAAGCGCAAAATCTGTAAATCGCAGTGTCTAGACTTTTATCTGTCTATTCAAGGACTGGGTAGCAAAAAGCACACAATGTGGCGCGCCTGTGAAGCACCAACATATCGATTATTTCGATATATTATAATTGCAGTGGCCATTGAAGTAGGCGCGCGAGTTTAGATCAACTGTGACTAATTATTTCTGTTCTGATGAGTCAGCAGAAAATATGAGACATTTATTATTTATAACAATGAAAGAACGCATTACAAAGAAATGTCAAATGTGGTTAATACCGTGCGTCACTACGATTAGTTGGATAATAGCCACTTTTAATATGTGATAGCCTAGTGTCATATTAAATAATATACTGGCTGTTACTAAAAAAGGAGCTCAAGAAAATCTTTTAGTCATTAGAAAACACTCAAATCTTTGTTGTGAAAACATCACACTAAAATAAAATTTTATTTATCATCGCATCACGATTAGACACAGGAACGTTTAGCTTTCCGAAGTCGTGACTCGACGACAGGTATAACGGTGGAGTTGGCCATAATGAAGAATATCATCTTTTTTTAAAATTAAATGATGGATGCATCTGTGTTTATTTTTATGGACTACGAAACGAATTAATTACACATATTCCCAGACCCCAAAGATAATCTAGACATCAATGATATGCACATAGCAAATCAATTTGAGACTGCTATAGAAACAATCAATTGCCATTTTAATGTCTAAATTTTTTTATTGTCTATCCTCGATACTTTTACACCTGGCAACACCTGACGATGGAATTAGCCGCAATAAAATTACAGACCGAAACGCAATAACGACACACTCTAATGTAGTTTAAAAGCTTTGGCATATTGTTGCAAAATATAGTCACAGGATGCCTAAATCGCGTGTAACGATACCATTCGTGATCTTGCAGTTATGGACAAGTGTGAAATTTCTAGACCCATTGAAAAATATCTTCACATGAAATATAACAAGGCATGAACACACCAGACTTTGGTATGCGATGAGATCTGTACATTAGGTCTAGGCTAGTTGAAGATCGCTTGCAAATTATAATATCAATACAAAATATTTTAGTACAAGATGACTGTGTATACCCTGTCCATTAGGTGAACCGTTTTTTGACAGCTATCTTAGAACAGAACTATTCCAGATTACGTAAAGTTAACTTTAAAATGCATAATTAAATAAATATATGTATAAACTGCCGTATCTTATTAATGGCTTCTTACAAACATAATACCGTAAGTGTAGCATTCAATATATTGTGTGTTGCCATAATCACTAGTTCCATCTGTCAAAAAACGGTTTGACTAACGGAAGGGTATAGTGAAAATAATCTGATCTTACAACTAATAACATTGCCATAGTTACATATAATACAAAATCAGGGAAGGAGCAATGCAAAAGTTTTCTCACGTGATGTAGTCATGCATGACAATCAAAATTGTAAATAGGCATTAGCTAAGACAGACAAGCTTGAATTTTTAAAAAGCTTATTTGTTATTCGCTGTCTTCACCAAATTCAACATGTGCAGAGCGGCAAAAATTTATATTGGGACGCATCAAGAATTGAATCAAAATAACAATGCATTTTTTATATGCGAAATTTGTATTCAGTGCATAATGCAAGGTTAATACAGTGGGTGTGTACCACCAGACAGATTTAGAATTTCATGCGAGGTTTTAACGTGTTTTTTCTGTGATCTATGGTCAACATAAGACAATCATTTTTCCCTTAAACGAGTGGGCGATTATATTGAATCGATTTTGACTACGTGCTGATTTTAAAGAACGCCGAATTTCACTAATAATATGCACTATTGTGCACAACTTGGAAGGATTCACGCGATGAATATTTAATGTTCTCTTAATCAAATAAAAATCCCACTTGTCTATTTATCACGAAAACGCAATAAAATAAGTTTAACTGGCTCTATAACTTAATACCAAAAAGTCTTTTTGACGTTTCGTTTTTCAATACCGATCTGTTGACAGCGGGGTTGCGCGCGCGCAGCAACCGGGTCGTGCATGACCATCATCACTCCGTACGAACTGACAAGCCACTAATGCATGACGATAAAAACTGTTTACACGATTCCTTTTTTTTTGCTGGATTAAGATAGCTAGTAGAAATTGTTTATTTAGCAAAACGTGGATTGGGAGTTTTTTAAGTACGATGTTGAGTTTTTTACTGTGGCACGGACCGTCCTGACAACCAACATGCAGCCAACATTTTCTATATTAGTCATGTTTGTTTGATAAATTGTGAATTTTGACAACTCTCAACTGGCTGGACGTCAATAAATTTTTAATATTGTCGTTTGTATTCAAATCACGGTGATAAATTGACACTAAATAATACACAGGGACCTGCATTCTGTCGGCGTTAGCCATCGTGCATTCGCCGCTAATAGAACACGTCACAAAGAATTAGCTGCTATTTCCATATAAAGATGTTTATTGTGACTTATAACATTAATTTGACGTTAAGGAAACATTAATTTTCTTTTAATGGCGTACTTATATAAATGACAACTAAAATTAAATCCGTCCAAACAACATTTAAAAGATAAAATGTCTGGTTGTAAAATTTCAATAAATCAATTATTTTGGGTCGTTGTCACTGAGTGATCTCAGACAGACAAACCAATGATTGGACAAAAAAAAATAGTTGCAAACGCAAAAAACAATAGCATTGTATCGCGAATGTAATGGCCGGAAAAAACGATGCAGAATGATAAATATTTAAAAAAAGTCAGTAAATAACATTTGCATGGTATAGAAAGAAACAAAAAAATAGCAAAAAGTTGGGTGCTGTGCTGATTAGCATACATCCTCGTTGTCACTCATACGCTAAACGTTCAGTTCGTGATAATTGACACACAAAGCGTTAGACGGACTCTTGCGCACTTTTTCTTGATCTGGCAACATTATGCTGACCACTTTCGCCTTTCTGTTACTACGCCAAATGATAAAATCTACATTGAAAAAATATGCAAAAAATAAAATATATGTTGCATTTATCAGCGAGCTGTCTATCCGTCATCTTGATTTGTTAAGCAATAAACAAAAAAACCGAAGTACCTACTTATTTTACTTCTAATAAATACCAGTAAGCATGTTAGAAGTTCAAAAACGGCATGAAAGAATTCATGCGTGGATGAATAAAACTAATTAATATTACTGGCAGCAAAAAAATCGACAACACTCGTCGAGTCAAAGATTAAAGTGCAGTACTTTTTGTAGATTCTTCAAATTCAATAACAATATTCATGCATTGGTAGGGTTGCCAGACGTCCTTTATTTTAAAGGACGTCCTCTTTTTCAGACCCAAATGAATCCTATAATTTTACCATGTTCAATAGAGGACAACACTCGTCCTTTATTTATAATTAGATACTTCTTTGTTAATACAAGTTACTAGTTTGTATAATTTTATTAATAAATATCGGTACTGATACCTTAACAGCTGTTCATTGAAAAAAAAATGGAACGTTTATCTACAGCTCATATCCTTTATTTCATTCTACCAAATCCTCTAAAACATAAAATTGGAGCTGGCAACCCTATGTATTGGTGTTATTCATAACAAAACATAACGCATGTGTTCGTCAAAGAGTTGGGCAGAGGTAATGGGGGTAAGCCTATTGAAAAAAAAAAACAAAACCTGGGCTGCTACCGAGAAGTTTCAGATGATAAAAGCTAGTAAAACTTTACCCGACCCGCGGGAATCGTACCCTGCACCCTAACTGCACCCTACTGCACTTTCAATCTCAATTTGAATGATTTTAAAGGATTTAGCGCCCGCCGATTCCCTTTTTTAGAAACTAACTAAATTTAAGTGCAGAAATCTTCATATTTCTTTTCTGTAATTTATATGGTGTACATAATAACGAGTATTCTATTCAATTCTAAATTTAAGTTCAGTGCACCTTTTTAGGGTTCTGTATTCAACCAGGAACTTATAGTTTCGCTAAGTCTGTCTGTCTGTCCGTCCGTCTGCGGATAATCTCAGTGACCGTTAGCACTAGAAAGCTGAAATTGGGTACCAATATGTATATCAATCACGCCGACAAAGTGGTAAAATAACACGTAAAGTGGAGAGTGATTTTTTTTTTCATTTCAACCCTAGTGCGTTAGTACATAGTTACAAATTTTATTATCCTGAACGTATTTTCTTTCAAATAAAAAAATAATTATTTAAATCGGTTGATGCAATCCAAAATTATCACCGAAAACCCAACCCGTCTAGTTTGTATAAATTAGTAACCCAATTTCCCGATAGATGGCGTTGTACTTTGGGCTACTTCGCGCTGTAGTTTTTTTCAACTATTTAACTCTGAAATGGGGATCTTGTAGTGACGGACGGGAAACTACGGAACCCTACATTGAGCGTGGCCCGACACGCTCTTGGCCGGTTTTTCTTTCTATTTTATTATGAAAAGGACAGAAGATAGAATATTAGTTTAGTCCTGTCTAATTACGGTATTTCATAGACAGTTTAGACGTGATAAAAAAATGGCGACCAAATATAAGTCAATTTACGTCAGGCGCTTGATTAATGTGACAGGACCAAACTAATATTATCTTCTGTCCTTTTCTCTTCTCTTCTTTTTTTTTCTTTTATAAAGGCGAAAGTTTGTGAGTGTGTGTATGTTACTTCTTCACGCTCAACGGCTGGACGGATTTGGATGAAATTTGGCACGCAGACAGTTTATAGCCAAGATTAACATATATCCCTATATGTTAATTCACATATATGTCACATGGAGCATGGAGCAGGATTAACACAGGATAATTTGTATACCGATATTGACACGAGATCGAAACTTGTGCGTAAAACGCGCAGCTAGTTGCTTCATCTGTTCGAAGAAATTGTCCTAACGCAATGAATTTTATTGAACTGTCAAAATGAAAGCCACTCCAACTGTTAGTGTGTTACACAATTTCCCCGTAGGACTTCATATATTTTATCAGTAGCTACAATCACGAAACCAAAAACCTGCACCCTGCGTAACGTTTTGTTATAAATTAGTGCTTGACCGCGATCCCGCCTGATGGTAGGCAGTGATGCAATCATTGATGGTAAAGCGCACTAGTTTATTATTAGCCTATTCACTCTAGCCTTGAAGACACTTAAATTGTAATCAGACGGGAAGACCGCCGCAGGCAAACTGTTCCAGTCCTTCGATGTACGCGGTATAAAAGACGA
>VKGM01012792.1:2217-24182 GCA_007844875.1 Busseola fusca | reverse complement strand
CCCGCGTTCCCGGTAAACATAATGCCTCTCGCCACGAGCCCGACGGTGCCAAGCAAGCCTTGGGCTACAGACGCAGCCATACCAACCACCCTCCTTGGTTTGTCTGCGTCTGTAGCCCAAGGCTTGCTTGGCACCGTCGGGCTCGTGGCGAGAGGCATTATGTTTACCGGGAACGCGGGTGTGTGGTCAACCGTAGGGGAGGTCAAGTTTAAGACGGATGGGGGACTCCATATGTAAGCGGGAGCGGCTATCGGTGACGTCACTTTACTAGGTGGCTTAAACGCAGACATAGGTGCGTGAGAGAACTGATTGACGGGTATAGGCCGCGCTGCGAATGGTTTCACTACCAGCGGCTTTGTGGGGGACTGTGGAACTGGCGGGTGCGATGGCGGCGCGAATGTGGGCGGCGCCGGCGCAGAGATCTGCGTTGGGCGTTGCGCGGGCAGAGAGGATGGCGCTGTGGTGTGAGCGGGGCGTTGCGCGGGCAGAGAAGATGGCGCTGTGATATGAGCGGGGCGGTGCACGGGCAGAGACACGGGCGCGCTAGCCGGCGCGGGCGGCGGCGGGAGCGGGAGCTGCACTTGTCGCGGGATGTGCACGCGCATCTGCTCCTTCCGTTCGTTAACCCACGGGGGCTTAACTACGTCACTATTATTCTCATTATAGAACTTCCTAGGTCGCGCGGCGGCCGGGTTCACCGTGGTCTCGTCTGCTGTGCGCCAGAAGCGTCGCGCAGATGACGCACTCGACGACCTACTGTTGTCCTCCCGCTCGCGACTCTCGAACGCGTGCTTAATGTTTCCGAACCTATTGCTCCAGTTGGCGGGGCCGGTGGCGGCTGCCTCACGGTCGGCCGCTTCGTTCTTCTTCATGAACGCTACGAACTTTCTATCGTTCTCGGTCTGAGGCCTGAACTCGGGTACGATGGGGCGCGGGGATGTTTCATCATCGTTGTCGCTGTCGATACGGTACCCAGCGAGCGGTCTTCCTATGTCGATAGTATTCGCACGTTTCATTCGTAACCGTTTGTTGTTACTATTTCCGAATCGACTGAATGGTTTAGAGTCATCTTGAGTCGCGGTCGGCGGAGCCGCGAAGTTGTAAGTGGGCGGGAGTGGCATGTATAATGGTGCGCGTTTTGGGTCATCGCGTTTATATTCTTTTTCTTGGGTAGACGCGGGCTCTACAGGTGCGCGTCGTGGTATATTCTCTTTCTGAGCGTGCGTATCAAACTTGTTAGCTATGGCCGCTATGCTACTCTTAGAATCAGAGGGGCGCCGGTCCATGCGCGCCTGCGGCTGGTGCGACTGGTGGAGCGGCCGGGGCTGGTGCGGCTGGTGCGGCGCCTGCCCCGGTGGCGGCGGCGCGGGCGCGGGCTGCGGGGGAGGTTGCACGGGCTGGCGCGGCTGGTGGTAGGGCTGGGAGCGCTGGCCGCCCGCGTCGGCGACCGAGTGCCGGTAAAAGTCGGGTTTACGAGTGGTCGGGGCCCGCTTCTCCACGACAACGCGCGCGTCCCTGTTCAGCTTCGGAGCTTCGTAGCTGACAGAGTGCGCTACTGGTGTCGGTTTTTTTCGGGACGCGACGGCGTCGTGGTAGCTAACATTCTCGTCAATGCTTTGTTTGCGTTCTGGGGTGGAAGGTTCGTCCGTGCTAGTCGCCATAGAAGCCGTGGAGGTGGCGCCTGAGGACAAAGGGCCTTTAGCGCCGAGCGCAAGATCGTCGCGGTCTACGAGGCGGCGCGCCTCCTCCAGCTCCTCGCGGGTGACGCCCACGGTGTGGCGCGCGGCGCGGCTGCGGCGCCGCGGCCTGCGCCGACAGCCGTCCAGCCGGTCGGCCGCGTCCAGCGCGTCCTCCAGGCGGTCGGCCAGCGACAGCAGTGCGCGCGCCTGCGGGTGCTCGGTGGGCGGCTGTAGCGCGGCCCGCAGGCGGCCCAGCGAGCGCCGCACGTCCGCCACCACGTCGGCGGGCGCGGCGCCCAGGCCGGCCAGCAGGCGCTCGCCGCCGCCGCCCAGCAGGCCCTGCAGCAGCGGGAGCAGGAGGGACTCACCGCGACTGTCGCCGTCCGCGCCGCCCTCGCCCGCCGCCGCCAGCGCCTCCGTCACGGCACTCGCGCATGCTGCCAACGTTTAAACACACGCTTACTACACGAATTATTACGTGCTCTCGTCAGAAATAAGCTGCCAGTAATATACTAAATAGGCGAATTTTTTAAACTTGCCGTGCGAAGAGCAAAGATCATAAAGTAAAGTACCTACTTAGTTTCCGTGTTAATGAATTATTGTTACCTTATTAGAATCCCATTAGATAACAAAGTCTGTAAATAAAGATTAGCAAAGAAACATCGTAATATGTATATGTACTTGGTACGGCAGTCCGTTTTAAGCACTAGTGACGCCCTGGGCGAGATCTTTGTGAACTTGTGTAGAAAGAAGACAATATAAGATGCAAGAGACTTTGAACTTTTTTAGCACCTCGCCTCGGATAGGTTTTCTTTTGCCCCATTCAATTCATACCGAAATTAGTATTTCCTTTGTCGACTTGTACAGGAACCTTATAGTTTACGGTGTGTGAAAATGTTTACTCCCTACGTTTATATTTCGCATTTGTGTGGGAGTTTCAAATTCTAACAGCCTCTTATTTACTCAATATCTCTGGCCCGGTTAGGGTCTTTATTAAAATAAGATTTCTCAAAATTCTATGCCCCTCCAATACCGTAATCTGCAGGTGCCCTTCGTTTTGCCTTGGGGACCCTCCTGCTTGGTGCCCTGGTCCCGGGCAGCAGACCGATCGTGCCTCCTTTAGAACTTGACTCTCTCAATAGGGCTAACTTTTTCTTTTAGTTTTTGTTTTAATAAAACCTTGCCCCGCATTAGGAATTAGTTCTGTATCGTGGGTGCGTTTACAAACATTTAATTAAACTCACATACACAAACAGCCAGACCCGGAACAACTACCTCGGCCATACAAATTTTTTTTGCGTGCGGGAATCGAACCCGTGACACGCAACGCAGCAGTCGATCGCTCAGCCACTGCACCAACAGTGTCGTCAAAGTTCCTCCATCCTTACTTATTTATTTTTTTTGTTTATTTAGGAATTTTTAACTCGAAACATCGGTAAACACAAAAAACTGTCCAGCTATACGTACTGTGACGAAACAAATAATTTTAAACGCAGAAAGTGTAGAGACGTAAATGATTGGAAAGTGGTGATCGTGTCTCATGCCTCATGGTGGTCATGGACTTACTTGTTACAATTGTGTACAATTTTCCGTAACAAGTACTTACTTGTCCAGGACCACCATTAGGCATGAGACATGATCACCACTTTCCAATCAACTGTAATGGTGTTATTTACCTTCTTGTTCAGCCATTAGTGTTCGGATGCGCGCGCGCAGTCGTCGACGTTGCTCGTAGTCGTTGCACTCGTCCAACTGAAATTTGAATATGGATAATATTTACTTCCAATGTTATCACAAGAAAAGATTATCGTGGCCTTGTGAGCAAATTTTCGTATTTGATTTAGATTTTTGTACAATATAGTTTCTATGAATTTCAAGCCTTCTTTTACCTACATAACATGTAATATGCGCGCCTGCTACCACGATCTAGCTTCACGGTAACTGTATTCACCGCCTATATTATTTGCACTGCGGTGACTTCGGTAGGACGCCGTGCATACTGGAGGTCAAAAACCGAAATGCTCACTTGTTGATGAGTAAGTAAAGTAGTGTGTACTTAATTGGAATTTAAATGCTTGCAAATACTGACGTTTGTTTCTAAGACACCTGGTGACTGCAAGTTTTGTGTATAAAGACAAAAGCTATCCTTTCTTTAATAATGAAGTGATGACTCATTATGCTGATTAGGCTCTGTTCAGCAGAGGCCTTATTAGGCTGACATTATTCATTGACTGTATATGAACTACTCAACAATTTTCTTTTAAGGACGAAGGAAGATTTCTTATAAGAAGAGATATCATGAAATAACAGTCAAGAGCAGGCACATTTCCATAATTTAAATTTTTTACCTACATTTTGTAAATTTTATACCTAACATCATTGTAACAGTGTTTTCTACAAAATAAATAATTTGAATTTCATTTGTCATAATATCTTTACCTCGAGTTATGAATGCAATGTATTTCGCTAAACAAACTAACTCAATTTTCAATGCGCCAGAGTGAAGAGCGCCTAACGAGAGATTTCTGCACGAGTGGTCAAGTTGTCATAAAGTGACGCTAGTGTTGCGGGCGGCAACCGGTTCGAGTACTGCGCCGTGCCGGGCCGGAAGTACCTAGTCCAGCCGGAAGCCGGAAGTGAGTGCTGCCCTCAATTGCACTGCTTTGTTGGTGACCCGATGATTTGACAATATGTGCTCGATTCTCATCATAGTGACGAGTCGTGGTTACAGAGGATAGTTTACTTGATTTTAATTTGTTTGGGATAATTATCGGCGACGGTTATTTACTCGTTGACCGTAGTGAAAGTTTCTGTTGTGTAAATATTTGTTTACGAGTCTTTTTTTAATTCAATAGGGTCCTCTTCTGAACCATCAATCGAATCGAATATTTTCCCCAGGTTTAAATTGTCCCAGGACACAAATGATAAAGAAATTACACAATATTCTTACACATTCCATTACATAGACACACAAACAAACGGGATTGACCCGCTAATCAAGCTAGCGTCAACATCTCGATTGTCTCAACATTATGACACCGTGTGAAGTGTGAACATATGATAATATTTCTCAACGAGGTGGGCACTCAAGCTGGACGTGTCCAGTGTCAAGTACACGCGGGTTCCCATGCTGCTGTGTGCTGCCGTGCTGCGTCAGCGAATGTGATCACCGAAATAATTACAAAGTATAAGCGGCAAGAGGCAAGCGGACGATTACTTAACAGTAGATAATATGTAGGTGCCTGCTTCGTGTATCTTTTAAATCCTACTTTATGGGGTGATTTGAGTAACTAGTAAATATAGAGAAGTAAATGGGGATCTGTTGATCGCAATAAATAGTTAGCTATCTAGAGTTACACTCGTTTGTATTACCGTTATAAGGGCTAATTGAGAGATTAAATAAATTCTCTTGATGATAAAACTAAGATTTTACCGATACCATCTAAAACTGAATCCCTACTGCAACTGGTGCTACAGTATAGATACTATAAAAATCATCGCTCTCAGCTTGCACCGCTCGCCTGACAGGCGCACGGGCGGTTGGGCACGGGCCTGTCAGTCGGCCGTCGTCGTCGCGTCAAGCTTCACGTGTGTCGCTGTGAGTGAGTGGACGTCAGCGTCGTCGTCACTCCGTGAAAGCCTCCTCCGATACTTTCCATGCAATGACTTGACAATATTTATGCCTGGTTTTGGACTTTTCAGAAAGATCGTATGCTTCTTGCCAGATCTAGTTTCAATTACAGATTTTTTTGACAAATTGGAAAGCGAAAATAAAAAAAAGTATTTTATAAAACATGAGACGCTAAGCAACCCAATCTTTCCATATGCCAAGTTGCTTCTTGGAAATTCGCTTAATCTGCTAAAAAAACAAATCAATATATTGCTCAAGAGTTGAAGCAGTAATACCTACTAATGTTTTGAAACGTGATTAACCGGTGGAGGACCGGAATGAGTCAGCTAACAGCTAATGAATGAAAGTCGCATATGAATGGAGACGAGACCCGGTCGGTACACTCAGATATATTATGTACTGAGACTCAGTGGTGAGTAGATACCTACCGGACTCGCTCTTGCCCAGTATTAGGGGTTGCATGGGGATTGAAACGAGGAATTTGTTACGTTTGCCGATAAGATTGCTTTTATTGTACCTACGGGATTAAATGACAATGACTACCAGAAACTTTGAAGAAGCGATTTGATAAATCTAGAATATTTTTTGGCGAAAAGCTAAGGATGATGAAATGAATATCCAGGAGGTTTTTGCGTGCCTTCAAAGTAAAACTGTTTTACTTTACAGTCGTAGATCGCAAACAGCCCTAAACTATTGGAAAATAACATTCGCATCAGAAACTTTTATTTTTTAATAAAGACTGCCCCACACTAGGAATTTCTCCTGTGTCGTGGGTGCGTTTACAAACATTTAAACTCACATACACACACAAACAGCGATTATGCGGCTACCCGCAATAAAGTAATAATCCTCTATTGTTCACATTGTTATTTGATTAATAAATATTTTTATTATTATTCGTAAAGTGACACATACCCGTAATCCAGTCTATAGAAAATTGTGTGACACGAAAGTAAGAAGCCTCTAATATGCAAGTACCTTCAAGGGGAATGGACTCAGAGTGAATGGGCAACTAGCTTCATCTCTCTGAATGACCGACTGTTTTGACAATTCAAAATGTAAATCGTGAAATTCATTTAAATGTTTTGAGTTTGAGATTGACAAAGTTGATAAAGAACTCACGAGTTTCCTGAGAAGACGTTCGTCCCAGCACTGGTCTACGTCGAAGTCCTCGAGGGTTCTGGTCTGTGAGCTGGTGACCTTGCCACCGCCGCTGCTGCTTGTGCGAACTGTCTCCTGAAGGACAACGAGAAAGAAGATCATTAGTATTGGGGTGGTGACTAAAACAATAACAAACTTGTATTTCAACCAAAACTGTTAGACATGCATTTTCAGCACAAGGAACCAGCCGAATGCACGACTGGCAGTAGAGAAACTTAATACTTTCAAGTAGCTTGATCTCGCGACCCTTTGGGCATTTGTCGCATTTAATCTTGTGTGATTATTACACATCTATCGGGTGCATGATGATATTTGATTCGATGAGCTTTTATATAATTTTGTAGATTTTTTTATTGAAACTATATCACTGAAAAATTACAATACTCCCTCGGTAACTAACAGATTTTGAAGTGACTGTTACATTGTTACAAGTCCCAACCTTCAAACGATGAGTCATTCTATCTATACCAATGTCTCCCTATTGCAAAACGAAGTTATTTTAACGTAATAACAGTGGCATATTCACAAATAGCGCGACCTGACCTTGTTGGAGAGTTGGTCAAAGGCCGACTGCGCAGGCGCCGCTCATTTACATCGCTGTCAATAAATCATTAGCTTTTCGTGTTAGACATGTTGATAGATTGGTATTGTGGATTTAAGAGCTTTTAAATTCATAATGCTCTTGAAGTGCGAAATATAGGTATGTACATACCTACTGTTATATATACATATATATTTATATGTGTAGTGGCCCTTCTAAAAACTCCTGAAATGTTCCAGTCCAGTCTAGAAAATGGGTAAAACTAAATTATCATAAAATCACTCACTATTACTAATTGTTAGTGTAACATCACTAACTTACACAATATTACATTTTCGTCCTATCACGTCATCAAGATACAACTGAAAATACATTTCAATCTTAATTTCATCTGAAATACGATGTCTGCGGTTTTTTACAAATATTTTAGTAGAAAGCCAGCTTTAAAAAAATGTCGTGATAAATTGAAAAGTTAACGAATTTTAAAATTCGTTGATACGGAGAGATGTGTTAACAGCTTGCAGCTAATTGCGTTCATATACGTTCCGTGTTGACCTTGAATGTACGATAGATTTGTACAGCGTTGCGGGCTGCGGCCTGCGGGTTGCGGGCTGCGGGTTGCCCGCTTGTGCTTCATGAAGTTTATGGCGATATTGACGTCATTATGTATGAGTAGCAGATGTTTTATTGCGGAAAGATAGTTGTGTATTAATAAAAAAACAAAATAGTCTGATGGCCAAATCTTCAGTGCAGTAACTGGTCTAGGATATGAACGAATAGCATAACATCCTTGCTACATCTGTTACACTAGATGCTTGTGAATCAGGTGATACTAACTGTGTAATGGTTGGCAAAGCGGTAAATTAGAAATGAAATTTGGGAAGGGAACGACTGATCTGTCCAAATTATTCTTGGCTCTCGTAAAGACTGAAATAATTCAGAGAACTAGCTGAAGCGTACACTAATCGGCTAACGAGAACCCTAATGTAATTGTAATTTCAATGTAACGCTTGAATAGTTATATATAGTCTGTTTCCGAGATTTGTGCAACAATACCTAAACACAACGGTACCACTAGCCACTTTTTCTGATAATAATATAATGTATCTACACACGCTTACACTGGTACATCAGTTTATTTCTAGTTTTCTGACCTCGCATAGTATAAGTATTTTATACAATCAGAAGTCAGTTTGTATTAGCTATGTATAGCTTGATGTGTAGCCGTGCGTACATGATAGTAGGTATATTAAGCGATAGTAATTTAGCAATAGTTTATTGTGATAGTGCACTGACGGCGAGTTAGTACAAGAATCCTGAAATAATCTAGGTTTACTTTAACATTGTTTATACGGAGCTAGGTACCTAGTAAATGCAAAACATAGTTTGTAAATACATATATACGTTGATTTTCTTAGGAATGAATAAGTCTAGTGTGAATAGCTTCAGTTTGCCTTAGATCTAAGAATGTAAGAAACGCGTTTTCAAAAAGTGCCCAAGCATTGGATGAAGATAATAACAAAATATCAAATGCATCCCGTACAAAAAGTGATATCCATCAATGTTATACTACACAAATGCAGCTTATACTCTAAATAAAACTGAATTAAACCAGCACTGTTCAACTGTAAACCAACCAAAGAAGCTACGAAGAATGCACCGCGCGGCCACGTGTTGGATTTGTGCATTCGCCTGTGGTATCGATTCATTTCATAGCTGTCGTGTAATTCACACACAATTCTAACCTATTCTATTTAACTAGCTGTCCCGACAGACTTCGTCCTGTCAAAAGTTATGCAATTTTTTAAAATTTTCTCCCCGTAAGAACCATCCCTGTACTTCAAAGAATATTGTAAAAAAAGATATATTGTAGAATAACTAGCTGTTTGAGCAAGTTTTCAGTTTTGAATTTCAGCAGTGATACCAATTCTGTAAGATTGCGGGGCGTTAATATTAGATACCTATATGCTAGCCACACACAAGTAACACATGATGTTCATGAATAAACTTTATGACACGGGTGATGAATACCGCGTGTTTATCCTAGGCTGCGCGGGCGCCGCTCCAACGCGGAACTCGCCACTTTTACGCGCGGGCACTAAACTTATGACGTGTTCTATATTAGTGCTGCTCATGTCTCCGGAGATAGGCTCGTTGTATGTACTGATGCGCCAGGAACTGGCGCAGCTGTGGCACGAGCGCCAACTTGTCGTCAGCACCTAAATTGTATCATTAATGTTTTTGTCATGATCTATTGCCTGACTAAGTAGATGAAAGAGAGCTCCGTTTGTTACAGACGACTTGCTTCCTTAATTATCGATTTGTAAATGCTTTTACGAGTTATTACTTCTATGAGATCGTAACACGTCATTTTCTTGCCACTCGAAAGTTTACTGCCAGAGCATCCATTACCTAGGACATCGGTCCATTACCTAGGACATCGGTCCATTACCTAGGACATCGGTCCATTACCTAGGACATCGGTCCATTACCTAGGACATCGGTCCATTACCTAGGACATCGGTCCATGCGAATCGTATTTCAATGCACAATACTAAAAATTACTTGAATTTTACGTTAACGTTATGTATGGTTTTTTCCGACTAATGCCATAAAGATTCGGTATACATAAAGCTTTGATTAAGAAGGTTTCTATGATAAATGATGGATGATAAAATTCATTTTATCATAACGATAAGAAGACTTATGCAGGAAAACGAATCTGAAACCATACAAAACATTTAACCTCCAACATAACTTTAACCAATTTCTCTTACTTTCTTCGTCAGGTGTCTGTCAGTCTCCCGCGCGTCTGTCGCAGACTCCCCGCTATTTACCAATTGCTCTATCTTGACAGTCAGTGGGCTATACTTAGCACATGAGTCAGCAGGTCAAATAGCCCGAATGCCCGAGGACAATGTCTTGTTGCATTCCTTAAATTCCTTTACCACAGCGGCCCGGCGCGGCCCAGAGCGGCCCGGGCTAATTCCAGTAGGGACAATGTCTCGTGTCCTTTCATAAGAATGCAAAGAAACTAATACTTTTCAAGAGTTCAGCAGAGAGTTCTGTATATTTTTGATCACAGTTATTTCAGTTGGGGACAAGAATTTCAGAAATTTAGAAATGGACAAACAGGTTTTCAAGGATTTATAAAGAGCGTTTAGTTTTGAAGTGGGTTTTCGTTTCATGGAGTCAACGATAACGTGTTGAGTCGACAAGCCTACATTAGCTGATCTCAAACTACTGCCGATCGATTCTGTTAAAATCTCACCGTGAAAACTTAGGTGAAGTGTGTTTAGAGTGAGCTATCAATTGTCTCAATCCCTAGCAGTTGCAATGACAGCTCACTCAACGCTCACTTCACTTAAGTTCTCACGGTGATATGGTTACAGAATCGATCGGCTGTTCATTGTTTACGAATGTCATTCTCAAGAGAAAACTGTTGATGAGGTTCATTTAACAATTTTCTCATGATATTTTTAAAATACCATTCATTACAAATTCCAAATCGGTACATAAACTATCTAGAACTTTTCTTTAAATGACACCTACTATATTTAAATGATCATCACTCAATGATTGGCGTCCAAAACAAAGCAACGCATACGTAGGCCGACACGCGACGTTGAGATCAATGATAGGCGCGATATCGACATGAGTCAGTCATCGTCGGCTGAGACAGGAGCGTGCCGAGCAGCCCTTTGATGCGGGGCCTTGTTTAGTCTGTGAGGCACCGAAACTGTTAACTAGAATAGTTGCTATTTGAAATATAACATATCGTTTGCAAGTATGACCTGAATAACTTTATTTGTTCTGGTGGTAGTTGCGTGGTCTGACTGTGGGCTAACCCTATGATATAGGAAAGAAGGGGGCTAACAGTCCGATGTTTTTGTTGTTGTTTTTTTTTTTGGAATCGGTAAGAACAAATGAATTTGAATTATTTTTTTAGTGCCTCTTGGAAATTCGGTTAGTGATTCTTAGAGGAAAAGTAAAAAAAATCTTCCATGTAATTTCACCAGCAGGACAAAAAACATCTGTTATATCTCGCAAACTTTTGTTTCTTCTCCTTTCATTTATTTCTGATGACTTTCCATCATGTGCCGTCAATGTCTGTAATTTCGATGTTTATTTTGTTCATATTTTACTAAACTAGGGTTTATTGTGATTTGTTTGTTTAACTCCGTCGAAAATCATAGCGTGACCTTAAAACTAGATAGTTTATTTACCTACAGAGAGATCTGCGCGGGAGTCTAAAATGTGAATTTTTATATTCTACAAACGTTTTATTTTATTCGCGAATACTTCAGTTGAGAAAATAAAGAGAGTTGAGATAATCATCTTTAGAAGTTGTTTCAGCTGCTGGGAGGATGAGGAGATGTTTGAATGATCTGCTGACGATGGGTAGAAATCACTCGTTGATGGTGTCTGAAATATAGAATTTCAGGGGTTTCTAGTTATCTACTTATTATTACGGCATTTTCAGTCTGCTATAGGTTTGTTCGCGCCAATTTAGTCAGCTGCTGGAGAATTATCAGTTTCTAAATTTATCTTAAAATTTTGATTTTTGACTAGTGTTTCGCTTTTCGTTCTTCATAAAAGCTTCCTAGAACCTTTCTAGTCCATGACTTCCTGACGCTGGACTCCCCATTCCTTACAACTGACCGTATTCCTTGCAATTGACCTACAATCGAATCGTATAATAATAATAGGCGCGTTATATTTCAGAAGATCACTGGGGCGCACAGGCCACATTTTTGGCAGGTCACTCTGAAACTGCGCAGTAAAAATAAAACCGCGCGCGCGCATCTCCGCTTCCAATAGATCCGCAGAGGCGGGAAGTGGCTGGATTGTAAATAAATTGTGCACGACGACGTAAGACGATACGGTGTTTACAAACTAATGGCTGAAGATGAACGTCAGCTACATTGAGTTTCCATTTTGAAAATAATTAAGAAGTAGGTAAATGATTTTATTTCTGTAAGCAGGTTCCTACAAACTGTTTTACAACAAACTCTCTTAAAAACTAGATAAGTTCGGCGTTTCCTGTCTGACTAATCTGAGAAGAAAAGCTGAAACAAACTCGAAGCTGTCAGTGGGTACAGTTGTAGTTTTCTAGTGAAATTACTGCTTTCAATATGCTCTACTTAGTTTTATAGCTGAATTAATGCAGCCAGTTGTTATTTTGAATCATTACTGAACCCAGTTATGTAGTTCCTGACGAAGGTTTTCTTTAGTTTCCTGTAGTTGTTAGTCCGTATTGACTATTTAAACTTATTTTCCCAATGGTAAATTTGTAGTATTCTCTCAGGATTGTACCTAAGTCTGTCAATGTTTTATGAAATTCATAATAAGCAAATGATTCTAGGATAAAATGTTTTCGCTATGATAGCGTATCTACTGACGTAGTAAGTTTAATTGGCATTTAAATAGATGTCAAGAATTGTTAAGTACCTATAAGCCTATAGTAATAAGTTTATTTTAGCATCTTATAAGTTTTGCAAGGACGTACTTACTTATGTTGATTAGTAAGAGGCCAAATTTTCTTAATATTTCGCCAATATTTTATCAATAGTTGTAAAATCCGGATGTGATTATTGACATAAATAAACTGTTAATTTGAAGACACATACAGTAGTAACAGTCTCGATCCATAAACGGACGAAAGTGGACAAAGATATAAACATAATAATTAAATATATGAAAGTGTTCTTCATACGGAGTTTCGTAACGTGTGATATATAGGTATAAGTGAGAATCGTTAAAATTTAATCACGGAAAAGTTCAGTTTTATGAACTTTACTTGTTGCACACTACTGAGGAGGTACTATCTTATATTATTAATGATGTTGATACAGTTATTGAGATGGTCAATACGGATGTTATGTTAGCTGCTGACGTAACTTTGTGTAAAGTCGTTGGATTGTAATATTAATATGGTAGTGATGTAAAATAAGCCTCCTGTGCTTCTTATATCTAGCTGTGTGGAGATTTGTAGAGTTATTGCAGCTCTGTTTCTTTCGTGCTACTGTGCGCTGGTACGAAACGTATAATAAAATATTAACAATAATTTAGACACATTTTGATGACATGTTAAGCACAACAAACAAAAGATAGTAAAACAAAAAATAAATTATAAAAACTATTGCATGCTAGCTTCTGTTGCTTGATGGCACTCTGCAATAGTAATAGCTGCTTATTAGTGAAAGATTTTATGTATCTAATCATCTGTGTAGGTACTTCGATTGCCACATACAAACTACTGCTTAGTGTTGTCCTTCATCTTCCCACTGCTGGGCAAAGGCCTCTTCCCGTGATTTCCAGCTCTTTCGATAAGAATCGACTTTATTACACGTTTGATAAATGGAAAACAGCATGTGTCAAAAAGTAACGCAGGAATCCTAAGAACTATATTTATTTAGATTCAGTTGCAGAGTAGTTTAATGATTACTAGCATACCACCAACATTCTGGATTACATTCGCCAAAGTTTTCCGACTAATGTGTTTGTAATTACGAAATATTTACGTCTACCATTACGTTTAGATATAATATTATGGTCAATACTCAACACGCGTAGAGACCAAGTACACAATTACAGAGTGTACAAACATTTCTACAGACTGATGTCAAAAATAAGAAATATTGCTTTGTATGTATTGTTATATTGCATATTTTTTTTCCTAGAATGGTTATAGAAGTAGTTACGCTACGCTTGCATGTCATGGCGGTTTTACTGACTAAAACCCACCCCTGTTCCTTCACCTGCCTATGCGCCCCAGGGACCCCGGTTACTCTTTGGTACGCTCCACGGCCCTGGAGCAGGCATCGGTCCTTAAGGACCCCGCGCTATGCTGACTGCATCTCTTTGAGGCGCACGCGGAACACGACGCGCCGTCAACTCGGGCCTGGTCCTTACCGGGCGGCGAGCTGCCCATCGTTCGCCGCCCGCAGGTCCGCGCCTACGGTGGCTGGGAGCTTGGTTTGGTTTACGATAGCGTTTTCTATATTATGTTGCGTGGACCGCGATGGTCATTTCATTTCTAAAAACGGACCCCAAGCGAAACTAATTGGTGACCCCTGTTCTAGGCATACCTTTATATACAGTTTTAAACTGACGAAGATGGTTAAATATGATTTTGATTTAAGTTTAACCTTTTTTAAATAAAACAAATATTTTTGCTTACGCTAAAAGTAATAATATTATTATAGTAAATCAAAATATAAGAAAAAAACTTACATAGCACAACGACGTTCCCTGGCTGCTCAAGTTCACTATCAATGTATGCCACCCGTCTTTGTAATTGGAGGCAAGGGGTGAGATACTATTGAGTCCTAGAGTGATGTGAGCACCATTTTCCACATACTGGTTCGCTATTACGATTACTTGGTCGTTTTGGTTGTTTGCTTCCATATAAATAAGCACTTCAAGTTTGCCTCCAGCAGTCATAGGAAACAAGAACGATGACACACAACTTAAATCTGCTAAAGGGTTAATAAATGTACTACTGCGCTCATTATGACCGGTCACGTCAATGCTATCGTAAGTCCCGACTTCCCAGAAGTGGTAGCCGCCACAGATTCCCAGATCAGTAAACCGGTCATAGAAATCGTCTTCAAATGTATAGGTTACACAAGATTCACTAAACGCATGCGACACTAAAAGTGTTAATAAAAAAAGTTCTCGTAACATATCGTTTGTCAACACTAGTTTCAAACATGTATGTTTGCCAATAGGCACAAAATCTACTATGATTATTAAGCTTGCGTTATAATCAACTATCATAATTATTCACATATTAATCGAGGATAAGATAACGTTCTATGTAAACGAGATAAATCAATTGATAATGTTTTTCGACTCACTCTTGTCTTTCTTAGTGAAACTTGTGTTATGCGGCGGATTTGGCTGCCATTAAACTAAATATTAATTTGGTTTGTATTACCAATTATTTGCTATAATTTTAAAACGTAGCTTTAGTTTCACATACAAAATAATTGCTGGGCGATGATGACGATTTTTAAGACGCTGAAAAACTATAAATTTTGATAGAAAAACCCCTTGAACCCTTAAACGTCACTCAACATGAAACACTTGCAGTAAACTGACAAAGATATAAAACGTGCGTTCTTTACCCAGTCAAAGAACCAGCTTTAACAAGCGAGACTAGGTTTAGGCACCACTTTCTTGAAGATAAGACGATATGGTACTTATTTTGGATGTTCCTGCTTAGTTAGGACCGTAGTTTAGTTATTCCCTGTTATAGTTTTCCAGTGGCATGAGCTATAACTACTTCTTGGATTGTATATTAATCCTTTGTGTAAAGCAAAGAAATAAACTCATTTGAACTATCTATCTTCTGAATTTATGAGGCGTTCAATTAATTAAATTATTTAGTTCTTACGTCGACAACTAGTGTCCATGTTAAAAACCTAAAAGAATCAGGGGTTGTCAGTACCTGGAACGCTTTACATTTTATTATAAGTGTACCACTACTAAATTTATGTCTGTAGAAGGATTAAAATTAAATACTTTTATCCTTGGAAATTATATGATTCATTGATTTTTTAATTAATTAGATGCCTTCTGCTTTAGTTTTTTAGTTAGTTGACAGTGTCACAATGTACATTCCATTTAACTTATTTACATATTACTTTATTTTTTCTTAATGGGTATTATGGCTACATCCGTTTTGATATACTTTTGCTAAAGCTGTGCTTTCATTCAATCTTGATAAAGAAATCTAGGCTACTGTATATAAAGTAGTGCATACTTCGAAGAAATATACATCGGCGGAGTCGCGGGGACTAACTACGGTGACGCGAGACACCATGATTAGTCAGTGCTATTTACTTTTGTATTGTGTTCTAATTTATTTTTATGTTTAATATAAATCGGACTGTACGGATCTAGTTATCCGAAATAAATGAAATTTTATTTATTTTTTTAAATTCAAAAATCATATTTATAACTCCTTATTGTAAGATAGAATATAATGAACATGTAACATGACCGAGATTCAGAAGCACATCAAGAAGCGTAGGTATATACAAAGAATATCACAATAAGTAGGTATATCCAGGAGTACAGGGGCACTACTATGACGTATTAAAACCATCATTAAAATGTTGTAAAAAGAGATAGCGCTATGCATTCTGTATAGCTCCATCTTTGTCTGACACAGGAACCATGATGGTTTTAATACGTCATAGTAATCCCCCAGAACTATTTATACTTTTGCTAAATAACTCACACTGGGCAATCCTACTAATATTATAAATGCAAAAGTTTATGAGGATGTAGCTACATTTATGTGTGAATGTATGGATGTTTGTTACTCTTTCACGTCAAAACTACTGAACGAATTTGGATTAAATTTGGCACACAGATGGTTTATAACCAGAAATAAAACATTGTATACTTTTTATCCCGATATTACCACGGGATTGAAACTTACGCGGATGAAACCGCGGAGCGAAGCTAGTATAAAATAAGGTGTAGGTTAAAAGACGCATTCCATTCCAGTAAAAAGTAAAAATAAAGGGGTCGCTAACTTGACCTCTTATTATTATCAAGGAGTTTGCTCCTTGATAATGATATGAACAACGAACCGAAATTTGCGATACAAATTGAAATCTTCGCTAAATCTGAATTGTTCGTCAAATCGTTGAGCTCCTCTGAATTGAGCTGCGATTCTGTAACCATCTCACCGTGAAAATTTAGGTGAAGTGAGCGTGGAGTGAGCTGACATTCCAACTAATGCTAGGGATTCACACTATTGACAGCTTACTCTAAGCTCACTTCACCCAACTTTTTACGTGATTTTTACAGAATCGATAGGCGGCACGATTTTTTACAACTGCGTACTGGACACTCAATCTGTGTGGTTCTTTCCTCAAAAAGACCATTTCAGACACCAATCTACATGATCTGACCAAGATTATGTCTGGACTTTAAAAGAGACTGTGATCACTGTTTATTTTTGTACAAACCTTTTTTACAAAAAGTAAATCAATTATCATTTAAAAGCGGAAATCGTCTATGTACCTAAAGCTTCAGTTTCCATTATTATGTTGGGTATAGACTAGACACTCGGCGCTGTTTCGCACAAGAGAAACCACGTGTAAGCAATATGCTTACAAAACATGTGTAAGCATCGAGATTTCTGTGTTTCCAAAGATCAATTCCAAAGACCAAAGATCAATATTAAATGTTTTTTTTTTTAAATGTTATAAACCAGTGCTTGACCGCGATCCCACCTGATGGTAAGCAGTGATGCAAACAATGGTGGTATAGCGCACTAGTTTATTATTAGCCTACTCACTCTAGCCTTGAAAACACTTAAATTGTAATCAGACGATATGACCGCCGCAGGAAAATTGTTTCAGTCCTTCAGTTCAGTCCTTGTTTATAGTGAAACAAATTTTGATGTGAATAATGGTGAAAATCGTATCAAAATTCATTGAGTACTGTGCAAAAGCACGAAGGAGACATACGACGACGTTTACTTTTTATAGATTAGGTATTATAAGAAAAAAATGCCTTAGTGTGTAACAAACAAACAATACAATTGTTTAGGTTGTAATTTTTTGATTATGTTATTAGAGATATTACTAGATTAACCACTATTCACCTTTTTTTTGTGAGTGGGAAATCATCAAATGACCTCTCCCGCTCTGGGCGGAGCGGACAGGCGTGTCAGACTTTTACTGACTAAAACCCACCCCTGTTCCTTCACCTGCCTATGCGCCCCAGGGACCCCGGTTACTCTTTCAAACTACCCACGGCCCTGGGGCAGATTCACTCTAGCCTTGAAGACACTTAAATTGTAATCAGACGGGAAGACCGCCGCAGGCAAATTGTTCCAGTCCTTCGATGTACGCGGTATAAATATATTCAACACTACAAAATAATCCTGGTTAATCCAGGTTATAGGCCATCTGTGTGCCAAATGTCATCCAAATCCGTTAGGTAGTTCAAGCGTACATACAAACTTTCACGCTTATAAGTAGTAGTAGGAAATAGGTGCTACTTTCATCTAATTGAAGCACTAGAATTTTTCAGTCCAGTCTCTTTGTGAGATTGATAGCTCTCAAAGGAATTACTATAAGTGGCAGACAGTTTTTAGCAATTTAGCGCTTCAAAGCGGGTGTTCCTACTTTAGACGCCACGATTTAGATAAGAAAAATCCGCTAACTTAGCCCGAAACCTGATGCTTAAAGCGAGGCTAAAATTACTGTTTGAAAACTTCAACGAGTGAGCCGAATACTTTTGAAATTAACGCCAGCCTCTTTATAAAGTTCATGACTTGAAGGGTATTGTTAGTTTACAAGTTAAAGACAAAATTATGTGTCGAACTTAATTAAATTGTTATTGAAGTTAGCCATTTAGAAATTCAAGTGGACCAACCGTTTAATATCATGTCGTGCTAAAGGATCACTTTAAAATAAATAGGAAGGTGAGTAAAACTAACCCTAAAACTAAAACCTCAAAGAGAATTGGGTAATTTTATCTGGTTTATCTCACTGCAGGCCTGCTGCTTCCTCTTTCGTTGTATCGTTCATATTGGGCATGGTCTTAGACAATTAACCCACCACGCTTGTCTAATACGGGTTGGTGAGTACGCCGTAGACCACCTAAATAGGTCTTTCGGCGCTGTCGTTGACGTGTGGGCGTGACTTTCGCCTCCACCCAGAGTCGTTATCCTGCACTGATGTCGATTGTTCCATCCAAGTCTCTCAGCCATGTGTTTCCATGCCCATAAATGACTAAATGTGGTGTGAAGTTGTCAGGTTGTTCTTACACTCATGTGTGGATGTAGGATGACAGTTATCAACTACCTAAACCATCCCTTCGTAGACTCTTATGACACCCTCGGGAAGAGAGGAGTGGGCTATTCTAGGCCGGAGATAATAATATATTCTTTAATTTAGACTACACATACAAGAGACACACATTCCATATGGTATTAGTATCTGACTTAAAACCTGTATTGCAAACTAATGATCACTCACAAAAACTAACCAGTTTTAAACATTGATTGGAAGGATGAAATTTGGTACAGAAACTATGAAGTTTCTGTACCAAATTTCATCCGACTTTGATCTATCTATTTGCTAGTGAGCTCCAAGATACAGGCTATCTGCCTAATTTGGGGCTCAGTAGCAAATACCATGGAACCTAGCTGTAGGTAATATTATAAGCCACTCAAGTAGTCTTTACCTGCTGTTAACCTGTGTACTTGCTTATCTATTACCTGGACAATAAATGTTTTTCTATTTATATTTTATAAATATTTCTCTACAGCTATATAATACTCTCTTTCTCTACAGCTATATATACTCTACAGCTATATAATATTTATCTACAGCTTATTTCAGAATTTTCAATACTCAATACTCAATTCTCTATTGCATTCCACAATTAACAACATAAACACACACAAAATTTTTTTTCAATAATTATTTTACTTTCATCCGATAGATGTACAAAACCACGTTTGAAATGCAGAGAAGTCTGTCTAACGGCTCCTAAGGGTGTTATAATTAAATTATAAACTTTCGGAACCGGGGTTCACGGTAGGGTCAACTTATGCGTTAAGTAAATGCCATATCGTAAAACTTTACTACGTGCAAAATATAAAGGGGTTGTTAACTTTTACATTTTGTTTCGTACCTTAGTGGCAAGATTGTTGCGTTATAAAAATAAATTGCACCGATTCTCATAGTTGACGTAACAATTAAATTCTACATTGTGGACAACGTTTTCAGTAAAAGCTGTTTACTAAACTTCACTGGTTTTAAACGACAGAGGCTCAATTCAAATATGCTGCGGAACACCGATATCGATATGTTCCAATAAGTCAAAATACGCGCTGTTTTCGTGTTTTTTTTTTTCTGACAGCCATACCTGCCATCAAAGGCTCTCGAGTCTCAAGCACTTCTGCGTCATATAATTCAATTTGAGTGAAAAGCTGCCCTTTTGCTAAATACCCGAAAAACTTTCCGTACGTGACCCCATCAAACTACATCCCAAAGGACTCTGTGTGTTCGCTTTTCCTTCTTCTTTCCCATTTTTTCGGGAAAAAAGTGGCCCATGTTTTATTACTCACTTTAGTTAAAGAGCACGTAGGTTTTATGTGGAAAGGATTCATTACGAAACATGAAATGCTCACGAGAATGGCTTAGATTTACATAATTTATTTACAAGAGCAACGTTTTGGGACATTTGTATGAACGCTGTCACAATTTAGTGCCTCCAAGAGAAATTCTAATGTAACGGAAAAAACTCAAATGGCAAACATAAACACTTAATTTATCATCCTGATGCTCTACTTATCAGGCAGTGTATATGAAGGCTTCACGCTCGGGTTTCTTACTTATTTTTAAAATTTATGACGTTGGTTATATCGTAAATACTTTTTGTCGCGGTAATTGCACGTTGCACACTGTCAGATTTTATTTTAAACCTTTCATTGCCATCAACAGCAGCAGATTTATCAACCGGGTGTTATGTGTGCGCTATTTACATCAAAATATACATCATCTGATGACTTTTCTTTAATACCCCAATCATCTGCGTATAGAAAACTACCCATCTTACAGCACAACCCGCTGTGGGCGGAGCGGAAAGGCGTGTCAGACTTTTACTGACTAAAACCCACCCGTGTTCCTTCATTTGCCTGTGCGTAAATGCGTTTGTGAATACTTTTTAGAATAGAATAGAATAGTTCTTTATTTGCACAGAAAGTAGGTACAAATTACAGATGTGTGTTTTTGATAAGTAATTGTATGAATCCAACTGTTTATTATGTGTGAATACAAAGATGACAACGAATTTTTTTGTTAGGCCAATTTAATAACCTCGCAAACATTTTTTTCTCACAAATCTTCTACCAATTCCGAGCCTTCCAACATCAATTTGTTGCAATAATAATGAGGTTTGCCAAAAACAGAGCATTTCCCGATCCGTGACGTGTCTTTATCGGCACGGCCGACGTGGATCGATTATTCAATCGTGTCCAATATAACCAGCGTGATATTATTATTGCTAGTAAGGGCATGTATTTATAGTGCGAAAACTTGGATATGAAATCGTATTGTAAACGGATTACAGAGCATGTCAAAGGCCATTCACAGGGACATAAAGCGTGTAACGATTAGGTACGGATTTGGCTGTTAGGATCGTCATACATTTGTATGTGCGATGAAAGCGAAGGGTTTGCTCTGATATCAAAGGACTTCTGATCTGTTGTTAGTTGGTATCGCGTATGGGGGATCGATGTCGGTGGTTGTTGTCAGTAACCACCGGGGATTGAAACCGGATTTGGTATATCATTGTACTTACATTCATAAACTGAACTTGCACTTTTGAACCGTCATATTTTTAACCGACTTCAAAGAAAGGAGGAGGTACTCAATTCAATATGTATGTTCATCGATTACTCAAAGACGTCTGGACCGATTTGAAAATTCTTTTTTGTTTGATAGGGTATACTTCCCAGGTGGTCCCATAATCAGGTTTTTTTTTTGTGGGTGGGAAATCATAAAATGACCTCTCCCGCTTTGGGCGGAGCGGAAGGGCGTGTCAGACTTTTACTGACTAAAACCCACCCACGTTCCTTCACCTGCCTATGCGCCCCGGGGACCCCGGTTACTCTTTCATACGCTCCACTGCCCTGGGGCAGGTCCTTATGGACCACACGCTATGCTGACAGCATCTCTTTGAGGCGCGCGCGAAACACGACGCGCCGTCGACCCGGGCCTGGTCCTTACCGGGCGGTGAGCTACCCATTGCTCGCCGCCCGTAGGCCCGCGCCTGAGGTGGCCGAGAGTTCGGTGCCATCTCCCGACGACCAGGGCGTCTCCTGCGGTAATCATCAGGTCAGGATCTGATGATGGTATTCTTGAGAAATTCTTAAAATTTTATAGGCAATTTTAACGTTTTTCTTATATAC
>VKGM01012760.1:0-10007 GCA_007844875.1 Busseola fusca | reverse complement strand
GAATTATAGTAGTGATTATTGGTGATGATATATATGCGTATGCTATATTATCAAATGTCAGAAGGCCATTTCTCATAATTTAAAAATCTAGTCGCAGTGTCAGTTAAGCGACAAACAAATGTAGGGAAATTGGAGGATTTTTTTGACAAATTGAGACTGACTTCAGACTGTGTATGTTCTTAAAATTACGAGAATTACCCATCAGGTGTTTGTAAATGTGATGAAAGCTTAGAGCTGCGTCGGACGGTGCGTGCTGTTCGCCTGCGCCTGCACTATTTATTACGATCTCCCTCGAGTAAGAAATAGATGAAGCTAGCGTAACTTGAGTCCAAAAATACTCACCTCTGATGGACCGGCTGTTTGGTAATCAAATACAGGAATAATAGTAGATACAACTCGGCAATAGCACTATATAAAAAACACTAGAACATAAACTATGGATGAAGAAGACATATCAGCTCATTTCGTAGAAATGTAAACAAATACACTACCCAAAATTATCTTAAAACCAACAATTCTCGCACATAATCCCGAACCAATGAAAAAAACATAATTATCAATCTCATGACATCACACTAAAAAGAATAATACACATTATCAAAGCAATCATCCTCTATTTTCACTGTAAACGTTCGCTCCACGACAAGCCACCGGCTCGCCGCAAATAAACAATGAATAAGCCAAGAATTACAACAGCCGATAGATGAATGATGCTCCGCAGAGATTCTTTAAAAATAACACTCAAGTTCAATGATAAGTGTTTTCTTTTAGTTTATAAAAGTAGCTGATGTATGAGGTTATTAAGATGTTCGGGAGCGGATGTTTGAGATAAGTCAATAATAGTAGTTTTCTTTTTAATGTGGATGGTTTGAGCTGATTCAGGAAATAAATTAGATTGTTCAACTGTTTTTTTTTTAAGGTTTTCTTGAGTCTTTTCTGCTACTGATTCATTATTTTTCATGTGCTTTTTAGTAAGTCATTGAGAATAGTGTTTGTTGGTTATACACAGGAAGTTAGTCGCCGAACTCTCAATCTGCTTTAGGTATTTTTTTTTGCCGTTAATATCCCACTACTGGGCCAAGGCTTCCCTATTATATTTCCACATCTCTCTGTTTAGGTAATTCTGTGTAATAATAGATTGAAAATCATCATCCTCCTGCCCTTCTTACTGCTAATATTTCGAATGTGAAAATATTTCATAGTTTCTAACATTTCCGCGAATCAATATCCATCGTCTCGAAATAACTAATCTAACCTATCACGTTTCATCTGTTTTCGTAAGCAAAATATTTTACTAACGCTAATAGGCTCAGACAGTAGAATGCGCATGCGCATATTATCCTTATAGACAAATATTAATCCTGGCGCACACGTCTACTGTTTACACGGCCTGCGTTTGTTTTGACTCCAGCGCAGATTTGCAGCCGATACATCAAAGTTTACTATTGCAACAGTCAGCCTAGTTCCTAGAGGTTTGCGGCACTACGTTTTAATGGATTAACCCGCGTGTTTTCACAATAACTTCGACTGCTAATGGGTCGACCTCGTTTAGACGGAAGTGCATCGGATGTTCAGAAAGTAGAGCCGTTTCTTAGATGTTTTTCTACTGAGAACAACTGGCTGAGCGATCAATCGCTCATTCATCATCGTTTAACAAAACTTTTTGAAAATAAATCTAATTCAACCATATTGATTTCTAAGGAAGGCAGAAACTCTTTTTCTTCATAATGTTACTTCATACGCTGAAGACTAATCTTACCCTTTATATTTTAAGGTGTCAATTCGCTATGTGGTAGTCAATTCTGCTCCTCTCCCCATCTATTGACCTTACTCAACCCACGGTGTTCCGGTACAGTCCATGCCTATAGATCTATTATTCACCAAAGTCCTACACTCATTGTCATAAGCGCGCGTCATTCGCAGTAATTTGCTCGACCCTAATATGCGGGATGAACTCTCTCCGCTCTCTCAATTTATATTATGAGGTTTTATTGACTATTAGCACAGGGTTGGCAGTTTGATAAACATTTTGTTTATGCAAACAAATAAGAGGATTTTTAAACTGAGTCCCTTTAATAAACTTCTGAACTGAAATAATTGACTGTAATTTAACGTTTTAAAGCACAGTTGCAGCCCATTTCATATGACATTTAATACCCGGAGAATCAAAGAAAGTAGTTGGCAACATGCCATAACTGCAGTTACCTCTTAACACCGCATTAACCATAACTTAAAACCTGCAGCCGTTTGTAATCCAACACTAAACTAACTAAGCTGTTCACTGTTCAAAATAAACTAACTATAGAAACTCTCTGTTTTCACACTAATGATAAAACAAGCTTGCTTAACAATACAAGCTCGTAGCCGTTGTAACCCATTTACTGTTTCGCGATTAACCCTCGGTTACAAAAGCAGGAAGGTAAACATTGGACAGGAATAGCTGGCAACCCTATGCGTTCGACGTACGCGCACACATGTGTCGCGTTCGTGTGTGTTAAATATAGTGCTGGAGGGAACGAGGAAAATTATGTGGATGTGGTATCGGACTGTGATTAGTAACTTTATGCATTAGTTAAAACTACGCAAAGGTTTACTTAAAGCCATATGCATTTGTACCACTACACTCTTAAGTGATTCGGAGACAAAACATGGTAGGTACATTAAAATAAATTGTGAAGTTCTTTCATGAATAGTATGGAGTACTGAGTCTTTTCACGTCGCTATCTGAACGTAAATACAAATTTAAACAAATACTTGAGCTGTTTACCTAATACAAACGTTTTCGGTAATTGGTGTACGTTCATTTAATCATTAATCACTAATGTAAGGTATCACATCTTCATTATAACAACCACATTGCCGTATCCAACAACTCGCACATCTCCGACTCCTTCCGCGCGAACACTTTACAAACGTCTGTCGTTCAGTCTCTCCCGATGCTTCAGAGCGTGTTCTGCTGCCGTAAGGTCTCTCCCTCACCCATCAGCCATCAACGCACGCTATTCATTGCATCCTCTCATCAACATGTGATGCGTAGCCATGCAGTCCACCAGCAATGTATCCGTGATAGTTTAGTGCCCCGTCGATGTAGTGTTGTGTGATGTTTGTTTGGAGTTACTTCAGTAAATACGTTAGGATGGGGTTGCCGGATCTTACGGTGAGTTGTTTGTGGACATTTCTTTTATTGGAGACTATTTTGGAAGTTGATAGTTGATAGAGCGTTGTTTTGTTTAAAACTAAAATTTGTTCTTGTAAATGTTTGGTCGATGGTTTTTGCCAGAATAAATATACTGATATACCAGATTTGTATTTCGTATTTTTGTATCGACAAACTAAACAATAATTATTTCAATAACAACCGAGTTACATTATTTGTTGATTATGTTTGGTGGGTTATATTTAGGTTTTTTAAGTAATAGAAACTGCTCTTTTCATTTCAAATTAACTTTACAGAAGAGTAAAGCAGACTGAAGCTACAAAAACTCACAGAAAGCAACAAGTTGCAAACCCCAAAACGATAATCATGTGACACTTCTTCAAAAAAATTGCTGATAGTAAGTGATCGATGTAAATAAAGACATCTCATTGTTGAATAACACAATCAACAATCGCACTTTATCCCAATATCTTGTAAATACGATGATTGTACGTCAGACGCTGCCAACTGCGCATCACGGACGTTCTTATATTATTTAAACTTAGATCGCAATGTCGTCGGGAAAACGCTTGGGAAACTGTAGCGGAAATATGAGAATGTTTGTTGTGTCGTGAGTTTATGAGTGTGTCAGTAAATCCACGATCGGTCGTTTGCATGAGATACTGGGCTGTGAATAGTAGACACACACTCACATATTACTGCCGAATCTACATGAATATTTCGTTCGTTCCTGAATTGAAATTGTTAGGTTTCATTAGGCTTCGGTTTTGTGATATGTAACTAACTATAGTACTTAAAACAGAATAAAATAAATATTTAAGGGTGGCTCCCATACAACAAACATGATTTTTTATAGATAATTCGTGCACGAATCCGATTCGCATTTAGCCGGTTTTGAGGGTTCCGTACCTCGAAAGGAAAAAACGTAACTTTATACTAATGATATTATAAGTAAAAAGGTGCCTTATACGATCACTTTGTTGTCCGTCCGTCTGTCTGTCAAGAGCTTTTTCTCAGGAACGCGTGAGGTAACAAGCTGGAATTTATGTCAAATACTCAGAATTCATAGGTCTGGAGCTGTGAAAAAATTGGTTGTCTGTAAAGTCTGTTTACGGACGATAGATTTACATGATAACGTCATAAGAAAACATTGATGAATTGGTTGTGTGCTGCCCCTGTCTCTTTTCTACTCGGACGCATCGACTGATGGAGTGGAAGAGAGATATCTCCCTAGTGCTTGTACCGCGCTCTCGCTTGCACGCTCGGCTCAGGCGGAACGCGACAATGAGTCATGCTTTTTGCAAGCTAAAATTCTAAAGCAACGCAATCATAAGATACAGCCGTTTATGCCGCAAAGTCCGCAAATTTTCGACACTCGCAAAAAAATCAAACCCAGAATCTTGAAATTTGGTATGAAGCAACGTCTTATAGCACAGATAAAGGAAAAAATCGTACCTATAATTTTTACGACTCGCACTTGACTATTTTTTTTATGTTTATTGGGCCGAAAATTCGGTAAATTGTAGAGTTAGGCTACGAAAATACTTCTTCGATAACATAATAGAATCACAATTTAACAGTCTAGTCAATTGGAATACTTATTCCTCAATACCAAAAGCTTAAAAGTAGTTTCATCCATATTGTAATTAGTTGGAGAAATGAAGCAGCGAATCGGACATACTAATATAGCTAGTCACATATAACTAGTACAATCTTTTTCTATGTGGAACAGCAGTGAAACCCACAGAGCCCATGCGCAGTTTAGCACATCACAGCGTAATTTTGGCAGGTACGGCCAGCTTGCGCTCGATAACTAATATCAAGAAGTGGATACGTTATGTGTGTGAGATTATTTATAAACATACAAGCGACATGCGTTGAATAGTCCCAATACACTAAATTGTTCAATCTGCTGTCGTGACGTAGCATCATTTGTCTGTTTTATTGCATCAATTGACATTGGCAACGTATTGTCATACGTCCATGTTCATGTAGGAAGTCTGCGTACGAAGAGTCTTATTGGTGTTCTTCACAATTTATGTGTTGTATTATATATTTGTCCATATACAGAACAATCTAGTATCGCGTACCAAATCTCTTTCTCTAAGCGTATTGCGTATGTGTAGGGCCTCTATTAATGAAACTGAATAGGTACTTACTATTCTCCAGATAAATTAAACAAAATTTATACGTAATGATCAGCCGGATAACTAAGTCATCATTTTCTTCCCCGTTATCGCAATTTATTTGTGGTCGGCGCAACAAGTTTCTTTCTTCCATACTTCTCTTTTACATATAAGTAAGTAGCCATAACTTTTTCAGTTTGTGAAAAAACAGGTCATAAGTACACTTTAAATAAAATCAACATACAGCAGTGCCAAACTTTGTTGAGTTTATGCAAAAAAATATGGTTATAAGATTATACACGATAAAAGTCACATATTTTAACAAAAATCTCAAAGTGAGAAGTGAAAACAGCTTAAGTACGTTTAAAAACAAAACAGCAGGTCAACGAACTTAATCTGTGTGTTTAAAGAGTTTGAACTCGACAACAAAAGCATTAACAACGCTTTGTGTAAACCGCTTGCCTGAAAGCTCTTCTAAATTCCTCAGCGCTTAATGGCTTATTCACATTAGCGGATAACTCGATCGATGGAGACAGAACTTCCGTAGTCAGTAAAAAGATAATGGAAACAGTTGTTGGCTGTTCAACAATATCTCTTGTCTCTGAAAACGTGTGGATGATACGACCCAATTGAGTTACTGTTGATAACATTTTTTTTGTATCAAATGTGTATAAATAGTATAGAAAGGTCTCAACGATTATTGTTAATTTATCATAAGGAAGGTCTACAATAGACCCGACTAATAATAGGAATACTATATTGTGTTATCTATTTTGCTATGAACGATGTTCTGCTAAAGCTATCATAAATATTCCGAAAACGCTTCCTAATGACGTGATTTCAGCTGCCTATAAGTGCCTTTATACATATTAGGTTGGGGAAAAAGTTTTTTCGCATTTCATATAAAAGTTCAAAAGGTTTTTTTATAAAGTTTATTCACATTTGACTAAAGTATGTAGGTGTCATTTTGTTAGATAACTTTTTGCCATCTTGTAGGTAGGGACGTTATTCCATTGCTATAAAAATTTTGGGGCTTCTGATCAAAAAACTGCGACAAGTGTTTGGCAGTCTTCAGGCGGATGCATTAACACCTCTCAGCCAAACTCTCGTAATTTTTGCTGAGTGGCTAAAGATGTGTGAGGTCTAGCGTTATCATGGTGAAAACCACACCCCTTCTGTTGGTTAATTCCGACCGCTTTCTCTCAATTTTTGCTTTAATCTCATCAGTTATTCGCAGTACAGTTTAGAATCGATGGTCCTGCCTGGCGGTAACAGCTCATAATGAATAATGCCCTTCCAATCCCACCATACACACAGCATCACTTTGTTGCGAGTTAATCCCGGTTTCGCCACAGTCTGTGAAGCCTGACCGCATGTTCTTGTAGCTTCTTCAAAAATGGATCGGTTTCATTACGTCGTAATAAAGAATCACAAATGAGTACACGGTTTATTAGGTTTCTTTTAGTGAGCTCATGAGGCACCCAAATGTCGAGCTTTTTTGTGTACCCAGCTTTTTTCAAATGCGCCAAAACCGTTTTGTTGTCAATTCCCAGTTTTCCAGCTACATCGTACTACTAAAATGCCGATCTTGTTCCACTTTTTCAAAAATGGCATCAATTTTGTCCGTAACAGTGCGACCAGAGCGACGTGCATCTTTGATATCAACATTTCCGGATTGAAAACGCTTAATTCTTCAACGATGTTTTTACTAATTACCCGGTACTAATTATATCCCTGGTGATGGATAAGATAACCAGCGCTATTCTCACAGATACTGTATTAGGTCCACATCACAAATTTTTTTCGTGGCTTGTGTTGCATTTTTACTTTTTTTGTAGTAAAATTTTAAAATGTATCGAATTTCTTAATTAGATTCCCTCATTTTAACAATAAGAAAAACAAATGAAAATCCCACATTTTCCTAATTTGAATTTGGAATTGTCTTCTTAAAAATTAAAACTTTTTAATGATACCAAAACCAGCCATATACAAATGGTATAGTCAAAGAGATTTTATTACAAGTTCATACATACTGTATGCGAAAAGAATTTTTCCCCAACCTATTATGTTTCTTCAAAGCAATTTTCTCAAGTCTTCATAAGCGATACTCAAGTGGCCCCAGCCTGTTAATTTGGGTGTCGTTATCTTACAGCTGATAGTCAAGCAAACTTTATCACTCTTTCATTACGAAACCGGCACATCAATAAAGTGTATATTATCCAACACAATCTGCGCCATCCATTGATTAAACGACAGAATCCGACCTAATGATCTTTGCAGCCTGTTTTCATAGTGTCGGAACTGTGTCGCGGTGTAAATATAGATTTTGATGACTAATCGTGCTGAACTTTGTTGCGCTCGTGACTGGCGTTTATTTGGCTGGTGAGCGTAAGGGACGGATTGGGCCTACCAGGTGTATAGACCAGCTGGCTTTCTGATGCGAAATGTCAAATGTAATATGACGCGTTGAGTTGCTACAGCTAGACTAATGTAATGGCGATGTATTTGTAACTACAACGTTTAACGGAAAGTGTATAAACATACCAAGAGCACGACTACTTTGGACGATATCAAACGATGTTGGTAGGATTTCAACTCAAAATAAAATACTCTAAGAATTGATTCCAAATTTTAAGTGTCTATGTTCTATGTTAAGGGCTTGGTTTCCGCACTTAGTCCTTCTAGCGGACCATTGTGCATATTTTAGAAATATTTTAGGTTTCATATGTTTCTTAAATTCAAATCATAACAAACGTGTCACCGCACTACGTAGGTCAATAACTACACGTCACACGTCACGTTACTTGCCAGTATCACGATAAATCTCTTCCATATTTTCTGCGCGCCTAGAGTCGTAGTAGCCTACCGCAGGCGGTGTTCTTTCTGATGACTTCCGAAGGTATAGCTTGAGATAGGATTAAAAAACCCTTCCAATATCGTTTGATATCATCCAAAGAAGCCGTGCCCTGGGTAAGTATATGCCAATGCCCTTTTTTACACGTTGTATAGTTTTGAGATACAGCATCGGGATTTAGCGATTATAGAACATATTAAGGTATAACGCAGATGAGTGATGAGGAATAACCTGAACTTCAATTTTGTGTTTTATTAACGACCAGTTGCGGTTACAACCATATCCGGCTTACTTAACCTCTGTAATTATTGAGAACATCTTTATAACTAGCTCATAAATAAAATAATCCAAACTGCTATCCATAGCCATAAATTCATGTATGTATTAAATAAGCATATCGAAGCATTCATATTAATAAAACATATTGGAAATGCTCACCTTCCTCACTTACCACTAACATTCACGTTTGTTTGCTCACAGGAGGTTCGCGCAGAACGCGATGTCCTCCAAGGACGGATGTCGGAGCAGGCGCTTAAAATATCATCTTTGTCTGCGCGGCTGCAGCAGCAGAGGAACGATGCGGAGGCTTTGTCTCATCAGGCCACCAGCCAGCTTAGTGTGCAGCTGCACGATGCTCTCGCAGAGGTAACTACAGACCAACCTATCAATACCAATATCCCTTATTATATTTTATAACTAGAGGTCTTTACACCGTGGAGGGAGTGGTCCCTTGGCTGAATAATAACAGCCGCACAGGGCGATGGATTAGGGTAAGCTGTACTTGCCGCGATTAGTCCGTGAATGGGTGACCATCTTTACATATTAAGACCTCTCCGTGCCTCGGAAAGCACGTTATCCCGTTGATCCCGGCTGTCATTCGTAGTTGACAGTCGTTACAGGTAGTCAAAAGCCCGACAGCCTGACAACAAGCCTTAACCAGTATTACCTAGTAGTTACTACCCACAACCCAGTTGGGTTGTGTAGGTCAGCTAAGCAGTCGATCCATGAATAATACTGGAATTCAACTGCATCCGGTTATACTGAAACCCGACCCTAATATAGTTGGGATAAGGCTGGACAGGTGATGAGGTCTTTAAGCTGGCTCTGAACCCAGGAAAACCTGTTCAGGTGGAGAATCATAGATGACTCCGCCTGGAGTGTAACAGTTACAGAAAACTGTAATTGCTTAAACATCGACGACATCGATAGACCGTGTCCTATTTGTCTATGTGACAGATAGATAGTTTCAACCTCGGTGAAATTTTAATTTACTAGGAAAAGCAATTCCGAAGACTATCCAGCAACCTTCATTAGTTGGCTACCCGTCAAGCATACGAATACATTTGCAAAGTTTGTAACTATCCGGGCCTGTCAATAATAATCCGGTTTAATTCAGGTGCAACGGTTGAAAGAAGAATTGGAGTCAAAGGACAAGCAGCTGACAAGAGTCAAGCAGAACCTCGAGGAGAGAGAAAAACTACATGATGAACATCATTCGTTGTACGGGAACTCATGTAAGTTATATTATTATGCGCTAAATTAGCCCACGGACTAGAAACTTTCCCAAGGTTCTTTGCATTTTGCGATCATTGTCGCGATTCCATTATTCAAAATCTAAATTTAAAGTCAGTGCATCTTTTTCTATTTCATTAAGACATTTATTTAAGGACTAGCTGCGCCCCGCGGTTTCACCCGCGTAAGTTTCGATCCCGTGGGAATATCGGGATAAAAAGTATTTTATTCTCTCCATAAGAATCATCCTCGTACTTTTAAGAATATTCTAAAAAAAAAAAAATTAGCGAAATCGGTTCAGCTGTTCTCGAGATTTGCTATTGCAACACATTTGGCGATTCATTTTTATATTATAGAT
>VKGM01012757.1:2056-12590 GCA_007844875.1 Busseola fusca | reverse complement strand
CCCACCAACTATCCAACACCAACCAACCATCATTTCCTCTGCTTTTTTGTGGTCATTTTTTGCGTCATGTTTAACGCAAATATATGTTTTTTTTTTCTTTCTTATTATTAATTATACGCTCTTAGACCCAAAAGGTTCGGATGCTCCTAGATAGACAGATAGACAACATACAACCAGCTTGTTACCTGTCCTAGTCTTCAATTTGTCATGTGATAAATACAAAACGGTAGTTTCCGCTTTATTTTATTAACCCAGTCACGAAAACCAAAACATTCAAAATATACTCTATCACAACATAAGGGCTAGTCTACACAATTCACCCAAAACTACCTTCCATTGTCTATGTTGATGACGTGTATAATTAAGCACGGTTTCCATTAGCGCATTGTTCCTACTCACGCCGACTTTCGCTAGGCGTAGTTTAAGGGCCGTTGATAGATGGACCCTTTTGACGCCTCGGCCTTTTTTAGTAGTAGTGTTAATGGATGGCTAAATGTTTTGCGTTAATTTCGTGTGTTTGGGCCTTTATTTTCTTGGGACGGTTTTTATATGGGTGATTATGGATAGGTCGTGACATTGCATGAATTAACTGCTGTAGACGCTAAACAGAGTGTGAAAAGATGTAACAGAAGAATGAAGGTAAGGCCTGATTCTCCTTTTGGCACTGGCAGGTTGGAAGTTTTTATCAGGGTTGAATGAACTGAGTTCTAAATATTATTGCAACAAATTTGTTTTACACGGCTTGGGATAAGAGTAAACTGGGAGGTTTCTGAATTAGATACCGTAAAAGCATAGCGTAAAATCGTAGCGAGAAAGTTTAACGAAATAACGACTTTTATACCGCTTACATCTAACAATTTACCTGCGGCGGTCTTCCCGTCTGATTACAATTTAAGTGTCTACAAGGCTACAGTGAATAGGCTCATAATAAATACATGACTTAATTCCGCCATCACCGTTCCATCATCGGACGACCCGTCGCACGGCGTGTATCCACCCTTACATTGTTGACATCGCTACGATCCGGACAAAACGTTTCGCCTCTTCTTTTATACCGCGTACATCCAAAGATTGGAACAATTTGCCTGCGGCGGTCTTCCCGTCTGACTATAATTTGAGTGTTTTCAAGGCTAGAGTGAATAGGCTCATAATAAACTAGTGCGCTTTACCATCAACGATTGCATCGCTGCTTACCACCAGACGGGATCGCGGTCAAATACTAGCTTATAATATAAAAAAGAATAAAAAATAGCGTAGCGTAAAAGTGTAGCATAAAAGCGTAGTCGAAAAATAATTCTTCCAGTTTGTCCATGCAAATTTGTCTCTCTTTCTATGTTTCTTTCAATCATATAAAGAGGCAGAGACAGAGAGAGATAGTTTTCCTGGTTTTCGAGAGTAGTAAAGCCGACGAGAGTCATCTGACCGCTAATTCCTTTATACATTTTCAGTTATTGGAAGCACTCTTCTGAACTGCTAAGATTATAATTATTTATGGCTACCGTATTTTCCCTTAGTAGTCAAAATTCAGCAAGCCATTAAGCTAAATGCATTACCTACGGCCATCTTAAAAATGTCCAAAATAATTAAGGCGGATTTTTATAATGTGTTGCGTGGCGACGCATCGGGTCCCCTTTCTGTACGTGGGTTAGACACAATCCATTCTTTAAATAAATGATCGGTTTGTTTTGCCCGACGATGACACAGCAATATCCTTTCATTGCCCACTCTATCACGAATACAAAAAAAAAAACATTATATAGACCCAAGTAAAAATGACTCGAGGACAATAAAGAAATAGTTCGGGCTGGCGACACGTCAGCCCTCCCTCAGCAGTGGACCAACAAATTTAATCTTAGCCGAGAACAAACAATACACCTTTGTAAACCACTAACGTTCCTCGACCCGTCCATTAGGAGAGTATTCTGATAGGAACAGAGCGATAACATTTCTATACACTCATCTCTCTTTGTATACGGCCACTATTAGTCCCAATGGTAAGCAATGATGAAAAGCTCATTTCGTGAAAGTCCCCAAAAGATAAAAAAAAACTGAAACAGTTGCACTATCTTACTATATTTTTTTTTAAAAGAGTAACTATGGAGTTTCTTGCCGGCTCTTCTCCATAGGAAACGATCATTTGGAACCGTGCAGCTTCTGACGTTTCATAAGTACCCATGTTGGTTTATGTGAAATAAAAATATTTTGAATTTGAATTTATATGCAACGTTTTTGCTGCCAATATTTTAAATATCCAGTACAGTAGAAGAAGTACTTTTGCTTTCGCTAGAAGAATGGAATATGTTTGTAATTTTGTAATCAAGGTGACCAGAACCTCAAAATCAGACACCAAACTTTACGATCCAGAAATCTCTGACGGTGCTCGCTTCTCCCAACTTCATCACCATTGAAAATTCTGCACCTTTCTGTTCTAAAGATAGATTTCATGTGATTTAGGTAAAATCACATTAAATCTATCTTTAGGACAGAATACTGACCTCAATAGCTAAAAGCTTCGCACCTTCTGAAACTGTTAAACCCTTGTCAAGGTGACCAGCAATCAATATTCGCGGAACACTACACAAGTATTAACTTCTTAACCTTAAAAGGGTGATAGGCAATGGTAGGTATAGCAGTTCCATCATTTTGATTGTTTTCTTTGTTCTTTGCAATATATGTGAGTAAGAAATCTCATCGCATCGCATCTTTTAGTTTTACGATCTTTCTGTACGAGTCAAGATAGATAGCTACTTGTTCTTCATTTCATTCATAAGATTTGATGGGTAGCATAATAAATATTTACATAATCAGTGGCGGATGTTGTTTGTCGTTATTCTTGGGGCCGATGGGAGCCGATACCGAGCCGGTCGGGACCAATCGGGGGCTGTTTTGCACTATACGGTTAAGTAGCCTATTTTTACACAGAAAAGCGTGAAAAGGTTTATTTTAGAAATTACAACTTTTATAGTAAATCTTATATAGGGACCTCCTTTTAAGTAAAATATTTACACGAGGTATAAAAAGTACATGAAGCTTGTGACTTGCGTAGTCATAATCATCGTTTAGCGTCCTATATTTTGTATTGTAATGTTCTAACTATTCTCACTCAAACTCATATCTCATAGTTTCTATTGACGTTCTGGAGTAATTTTGCTGTTATCGTCGCAATCTCCAATCGAGTGGAAATGGAAAATTACTACGGAAGGCCTATTGAAAATCCCTTTGACAATTATGAAGTAATTATTATGGTAATAAGTATTTGGGAGAGGTCCATGTCCATCTGCTAACGCGTTTTGAATGTTTTGATTAAACTGGGCTTCGTCAAGAGAGAATTTGTTGTGTACTTTTTTAATGATGGCTAAAAATGTTAAACTGGCGTCAGGACACGTGACTCTGATCGAAAATTCGTAAGACGGAAGGAAAGTAGACCGCGGCGTAATATTCCTCTCTGTTTCTGTCGAGCGGCGAAAATGTATCCTTATGGGTGCTTGTGCGAGTGTGTATTTGTTCTATAGCCTGCTATGCGCATCCACGGGTGGTGACTGCTGATACCTCGATCTTGTAAAATTCGTGTATATAAAGTAATAAAGCAATTCGTGCGAAATTATTCTTTAACCATTCCAAAAATGCACAACGTTAATATTCAAGTTTTCATGTCCAACTTTCGTTGTTTTTTTTTTGTTGGCTACTGCTTGATTGCGATCCCAACTAGTGGTAAGCAGTGATGTAATCGTTGATGGTATAAAGCGCCCTAGTTAAATATGAGCCTAATCACTCTTGCCTTGAAGACATATTAAATTATAATCGGACGGGAAGAAGACTGCTGCAGGAAAATTGTTCCGCTTCGTCCTGATCGTAGTAGTGTCACTTTTTTACCGTAAATGTATATATAGGATTTGAGTTATACTTATTAATAATTTATCTCTGGATGACTGAACTCTCTCATCACGTCACCACTCACCTCCCGCAGCGCACTGCTACCTCAGGTAACGTGTCATTTAAGCAGTTGGCCTATAGAATGATTTTGACTTGATAACATTGTCGCATTTCGCCCGAGTCGAGCGTGCAAGCAAGAGAGCGCATCCGAGTAGAAGAGAGACAGCGGCAGCACACAAAATATTCATCAATGTTTTCTTATGACGTTATCACGTAAAACTATCGCCCGTAAACCGATTTTACAGACAACCAAATTTTGTTAAAATGCATTGAAATAGCAGTTTTTCTCTTCGCATTGATCTTTTAGCTTTTAAATAATATTGACAGAGGATAGACATAAGCATAATCAGTCTATAATGTTACCACTGTTGTGACACAGGTCTCGTTTCTATGAGAGTACAATACACCACACCGGCCTAGTGCGGGTTGGTGGATTTCACGTGAGCTCGAAACTTTTGGTTCTTTAACACTAGCAGTGCGATTCTGTAGCCAACTTAGGTGAAGTGAGCGTGGAGTGAGCTGTCATTCCAACTAATGCTAGGGATTGACACTATTGACAGTATTGACAGCTCACTTCACATAACTTTTCACGGTAAGATTTTTATAAAGTCGATCAGCTGGTTTCCTTACGATAATTTCCTTTACCGTTTTGAGAGCCGTGGAGATAAATTTTGACGGCACGGTTGGCGCAGTGGTTAAGCGTTTAACTGCTGCGCTGCGTGTCTGTGATTCCCACACGAAAAAATATTTCTATGACCTACAGATTGTTGTTCCAGGTCTGGCTGTTTGTGTATGAGAGTATAAATGTTTGTAAACGCACCCACGATGAAGGAGAAATTCCCAGTGTGGAGTAAAGTTTAGAAAAAAAACCACAGACCAAAATGCCTGCCTGGGTTTGAAGTGACGAACCACAACTCGTAAGACTGGGTTGATACCACTGGGCTCTCACAGAGGACGTTTTGTAAAATTGTATTGAAAAAGAAAACGACCGGCTGGCTTAGTTCCGATTTTGGCCACGAGTCTAATACGAGTCCATAGAATAGAATAGAAGGTGAAGGAGGTTTTATAAGGATCTTGTACGAGTATTATATAGGATTTGAAACCAGTAGTCAAGTTCTACTAAAAGCAATCAAATTAAACGTCGCGGAGTTATTAGTCGACAACAGGACGTCGGTGTCGCCACCAGTTGGCAAGTAGGTACTATGTCTTCACGCGGTCACTTGGTGACAACTCGGCCTGAAGCGATGCTAATTAGTTTTTGCTTTTAATGAATAGGTAAGCGTGTTCTGTTGGGTAGTGATCTTTATTTTATGAACCTAGTCAAAATAAGTTAACCGCTAATTGAACAGATTTATGACGTGACATTTATCCCGGGATCACAGTCGCCCGCTGCGTGACATGTTTACAAAAAATTGTCCACTTAAGTTTATATTAATAGTATCATTCAGAAATATAGTATCTACTAAAGCTCTTTTCTATGGGGAGTCTTACTTTAGCCCGTTCATACTTATTTTATCTCTGATTTTGCATCACTGTCAAAACCACAATGACCTTTATTGTCATGGCAATAAGGCCGAACGCTTGTCTCGAGTGTACCATAAAACATTTCTGCATTGGGCTCATTTTTTTCGCATCAAACACTTTTGTTGAATAAAAATAATCTGTCTAGCTTTTTCCTGACTGTACCTATTGAGATAGTTTTCCAGTCTAACTGTATACAGCTGAACACCAGTATTTGACATGGAGCAACTGCCTAACCTCTACCCTTGGTAAGACTATTGTGGAATACACAAAACCTAATTTTTAAGTGATTTTCACGGGTGCTCCATAAATTTCAAGTCGTAAACACATTGAATTAGTATTCAAGATGCTTGAGAGTTAATTTCAATCCAAACAAATACAATATACTCGTAGGACCATTTCCAGAAATAGGCACGACAATGTACGTCGTCTAGAAGCGGTATCTAGCTAGAGATTAGTGCATCTCTGTGCACTACACAATGTTCTGTCGTGGTCTGCATACACGGCGCAGCTTAGAATACGTGCCGATATTAATTTTAGAATGTGCAAACTTGGAATATTTTAGATAGCCGAGGTTTTCCAAAAGTTTAAATGCAAACCATTTATCTTAATTTATTTATTTATTTATTTATTGAGGATCTCCAACAAAGGATACACATATACAGTACAAAATTACAATAATAACGGAAGGCTCTTTTACGTGTGCTCCTTCAATTATAGAAGACCACAGCATGCACATATAACTAGGTGTAAACACGATAAAAATAGGGAAAATCAATTATAAATGACGAATACAAATTAGCATTCATATTACAAATAATGTAGGCAGGATAAAAATAAAAATGGAGAAAACAAACATTGAATAAATTTGAGGAAAATAATAATTATTATCTACGTATTCATAACTTTGTTCCGAATAAGTTCTCTCTAATCGTCACCTCTGTATCGCTTTCACAACGGAGCTTCGCACAATTAATGCAACTACAGTAACATGACTGTAACGCCCGACTGAAAAACGGTTGCCCTGGAAAAACATCAATTGCTAGTTAGAACAGTTAGCGGGGAGGGTGACGAGTTGTGGGTCAACATAGGCTAAAAATAAATTAATAGAATAGCCCGGTACAGGAGCCTTTTAACAAATCAACAAACATACATTTGCACAGTCTGGACAAATCTATTTACTAACCCAACACGTTGCACAAGCACGTATCCGCCTGGTTTGATGCAAATAGCTTGACATCAGTCAGGCCTGTCAGTTTGTGTCGTCGGCTGATTTATGGCCGGCCCAATGTACCAGCGGCGATGTTACTAACACCGAGCTGTGTAGGAACTGTAAATATCGGTATTTTTGTAACTAAAATGCTGGTGAAAGTAAAACAATGTTTTTTTTCTTTTATACCAGTTTGGGACATGCCCAAATAGCCCAGAACTGGTGCCCTAAGACAGTGTAGTAGGGTCGCGGCAGGTCACGTAGAAGATGACGGAACGAGCTGGACGCAATCTTCATTAAAATAAATGGAAGACGCGCGAATTCGCGAAAGATGCAAGGAGTGGAGGGACGCCTTTACTCAGGAGTGGGACAGCGTAGGCTAGTAAAAAAACAAAACAGTGTTACATTATACATGCGTGCACTCTCTGGGTAGGTCCACTCAAACTTGTGTGGTTCTTTCCTTTGTTTTGGTGGGTGGGAAATCATCAAATGAACTCTCCCGCTCTGGGTGGAGCGGAAGGGCGGGTCAGACTTCTACTGACTAAAACCCACACATGTTCCTTCACCTGCCTATGTGCCCCAGGGAGCCCGGTTACTCTTTCGAACTACCCACGGCCCTAGGGCAGGCATCGGTCCTTATGGACCCCACGCTATGCTGACATCTCTTTGAAGCGCGCGCGGAACACGGCGCGCCGTCGACCCGGGCCTGGTCCTTACCGGGCGGCGAGCTGCCCGTTGCTCGCCGTCCGCAGGCTCGCGCCTACGGTGGCCGGGAGTTTGGTGTCGTCTCCTGCGGCGGCTGCTAGCGGCGTGAGGACGCTGCGACCGCCTCCTCCTCACGCGCTCCGCCTCCTCCTTTGCGAGCATTACTGCTTCGCAGAAGGAGGTGACGGCCTGCCATGCACTCTCGCTCCGGACCATAGCCTGGACCAGGGCCGGACGCGAGAGATCGCCGCCACGAGGACACGGCGGTGCTCCACCCAAGCGGGGCAGACCTCCACCGTATGCTCCACCGTGTCCTCAGGGCGATCCACGCAGTGATGACACCCTGGCGTTTCCTCCCGCCTTATCCGGAACAGGAACCTCCCGAAGCAGCCGTGCCCGGTGAGGACCTGCGTCAGGCGGAAGGTGAGGGCGCCGTGGCGCCTCTCCAGCCACTCCTCAAAGAAGGGACATACCGCCGCAATTATGGCGTGTCCAGCCCGAGAGCGTTCACACTTCATCATCATCATCTGCCTAGCCTTTTCCCAACTATGTTAGAGTCGGCTTCCAGTCTAACCGGATTCAGCTGAATACCAGTATTTTACATGGAGCGACTGCCTATCTGACCTAGTGGAGTGGTATGTACGTAAAGATGGTCACCCATCCACAGACCAACTGCGGCGAATTAGCCACGAGCCCCCGTGAGGGTCCACACTTACACACCACCTAAGCATATTACTATGGAATGCAATAAAATGGTTGAGTATTGACTAATAGATGACCATACTTATATATCAGACCGACCAGCTATATGTCTATAATATTGCGTTGACGTAAGGCCTACACGGGTGTGTGAAATTTCATGTTAATCTGATTATGGAAAGTGGGTGAAATATCGACCACGAGGTTCGACTGGGTGTGAAAATTGGTAGTTTAAATCGCAGGAACCTGTCTGTGGCTATACTCGGAGTACCGTCATCAATTCAATGTTATTGGCCTTTTTATCGTAACGGCTCTTAAGATACTCGGCCTAAAGAAAATGTTCCTACTCTTGGGTAAAAGGCAGAGGCTTTTTACTCAACTGTGGCAACTGTGGCGATCCACTTCCTCTTACAGCTCTCTGTAGGTAATACACCACGCGTGTTTATAGATGTCACATGTCTTAGAAGTTTTGGTTCTAGGACATGCCGGTTTCCTCAAGATATTTTACTTGACCGTTTTGAGGATTTAGTCTATGTTCTCAACCCCCTACAATCTTTACCTCCGACCATGTTGAACCCCTAAATATTGTCCATGTTCAAACCTTGGGGGTTGAAAGAGCAGTGGTGATGAAATTATTCACACAATGTAAATCGCCTGCTTAGGTTTCAACCCACGACGTCAGGGACTTAAAACTTCTCTCTCATGTCAAGCAGTACACTCATTAATTTGGTCACTACCTACCTCCACGGAAAAAAGGGTACTCAAATATTAAATTAAAAATTATCTATGCTTCTATCTCCAAAACCAAAACTAGAACTCGTCAATATATTGTTTCCCATACAAATCTAGATCAATCGTTTAGCATCTAGGTCATACGAGCCAGTCTAGTACTATGGAACCGGTTTGATAGATGACCGCACACCTGGCGAATGTGCTCGGAGATATATAAGTTCAGGTATACCAATAGAAGGATGATTGGAATGTTTCGGTTGCTCTATCTAGATGGTCTTTTTCTATTTCTGAATTTTAAATTATGTCGTTTTTAATGTCCCTTTAGAACCGAGGTTTTTAAAGAAGAAAATTATAAACCAGTGCTTGACGAGGACGACAGCTTATGGTAAGCAGTGATGCTATCGTTGATGTTTATGACTTTAATTTATTGAGTCTCACCGAAAAATACAAGGTGTCTTATGATATATATATGACTATACTGAGTATCCTGTAAAATGTGTGTTAGAAAAGATTCTGTAAGTACTAGGAATTAAACATACTGACCTCGTTAAGATGCCTTAAGAAAACCACCCATAAAAACGTCGTGAAAAAAATTTAACTATACTCTAACTGAATATTTTAACTTTGCAAAAGAGTTGCGTTGTTGAAGAGTACAACTATGACGTAGCATGACACCGAAATAGAACTGGTATTACGTTTAGTCGGTTAATTAAGTCACGTGTTTTTTTTGTATACCTTTACTTAGGTAACTATCTAATCCGATGGAGTTGAGAGAGAACCATTATCCAGAGACAAAACTAAGGAATACGTTAGTATAGAATGAATGCCAACGACCACGTGACGGTAGGCTGTTTAGACAAAGTTACTATACCACCCCACAGCTGGCAAAGAAACCTGCCCCTCAAACGACAGTAACAAACCTCGGAACTAACATCTTAAAAAAAGCAAATACTTTTAAGGTTATCTACACACACACCTAGCCTAAATAGTCAATATTTACCGTCTAACAAAAGATAAAAGAACACCGTTATTTGTTGGACAAATATCTTTTTGTTAATATTGGTGCTTAATTTGGAAAATGTCGCGGCTGTCCATTGACGCGAGAAGTGCTAGTCTAGACTAGATATTCAATAACAGGCCTGTCGAAGCGTCAGTGATCTAATTAGCTAGGTTCAATATCTTCTACGTATTATCTTATTCGGGTTGGGAACACTGTTGTGGCTAGGTAAAGTAGGTAATAACAGCAGCACGGTTCGATTGATCAGGGTAAGCTACGCTTGTCCCGGTGTGCGGGGGATAGGTGACCATCGTAAATGCCAAGAGCCCTCCGTGTCTCCGAAAGCAGGTTAAGCTGTTGCTCTCGGCTGTCATTCGCGGATCGTTGACAACTGTCTGCCATAACGACTGTTATGGGTCGTCATAAGCCCGAAAGTCTAGGTAATAGGTAGGTAATAGGTAAAACGGGCTGGTGTCCGCAACTCCACGACAATGCGCGTATTTTGCGTACGAAAGTCTAACAACCAGTTTTACCACGGGGTATTGTATTACCCAATAACTGGGTTGTGGAGGTCAGATAGGCAGTCCATGTAAGCTACTGATAGTCAGCCGACCATCAACATATTTGGTGGGAAAAGACTAGGTAGAAGATGATGACTTTGAAACTATGTCTTTTTTGGCTAACTGAATTATCAACATCCAAGATGAAATTCACCGGCCAATTTAATAATATAATAA
>VKGM01012727.1:0-10801 GCA_007844875.1 Busseola fusca | reverse complement strand
ATATAAACTAGACGGGTTATGTATTTTGGGTTTTAGGTGGTAATTTCTTCATAATAAGAATCCATGTGTCAACCGATTTTAATATTTTTTTTTATTTTATTTGAAAGAAGATACGTTCAGGATAATAAAATATGTAATCTAAGATAAAAAAAAATGCTCGCATATATGGTTGCATATATAAGATAAAAAAATACTTACGGTTAAATTACAAATTTAGTTCAGAAATTCTTTGTACAACATTTCAAATACTGTCCAAACCATAAAGTTCAAAAGAATTTTCCTAGAAAGTCTTTATAAAGTTCTACATTTGATATTTTTTCATATTTTTTAAACTTATGGTTCAAAAGTCAGAGGATATTTTTTTTTTTACTTTTGGAGCGATTATTTCCTAAAATATTAGTAAACCACTATTCATTTTTAAATACCTATCCAATATATCACATATTAGGGTTGAAATAAAAACCAAAATCACTACCCACTTTACGCGTAGGGGGGTACCCTCATAAAACATTTTATTTTCACTTTTATTTTACCACTTTGTCGGCGTGATTGATATCCATATTGGTACCAAATGTCAGCTTTATAGTTCTAACGGTCACTGAGATTATCCGCAGATGGACGGACAGACAGACTTGGCGAAACTACAAGGGTTCCTAGTTGACTACGGAACCCTAAAAAGTAAGTAATAAATAGTTACATGTGTGAGTTGTCGGTTAGTAGCAGCGGCTGCGAGTGCATCGTGTGCATGCGCCGCCAACAACAGTACAGGACGCGCCACGCGACGCGCGCGACCTGCACACACGCTCGCACGCACCACGCGGTCACCGCCTTGCAACACGCCTGCACCTGTACCGAGGATTAATAACTAGTACGTTCTGTTTCAAAAGTATCTGATGAAAGTTGAAACAAACCCTAATCAGGTTAGAATCTTTCATCTGTATTAAGAATGTTTCACTTTATATCCCTCTATTATACTATATAACAATGTGTCACCATTTACCTAATACTGCAGTAACCCTACTTATTCATTGTCTCAAAAGTCAATTCCTATAACAACTTGCTCAAGCGCTTATCCTCAGCAACCTGGGGTGCCTCACCTCAGGTACTACAGACTACTCTACGGCCTAGCTTCTCGGTGGGCAAATATGCGTGCCCAGTGTGGCACCGTTCCGCTCACGCCAAAGAAGTAGATGTTGCTCTAAACGAAACATGCTGAAAGAATACAGGCTGCCTGAAACAGACCTCGATCAGCACACTCCATCCCACAGCTGGCATAGCACCACAACAAATACGAAGAGCAGTAAGAAGCACAGTGTAGAAACATAAGCAGGAATCTGAGTTAATTACAGACATTTACGATCTGGTGCACCAACGCATCGGCTAACAAGTAGACACAGCTTCTTAAATCGACACTGTCTCTACCAGGAAACCCGACCAATGCCTGTTGCAAACTATGGCACGATACGTTTCCCCCTTCTACTTACTATCTGCCACCAAAGGAGAATCTTCCTGCAGGGTCCACTTGGTAGTCGCTGAACCTTCTCCGGATATAAGTGTGGAGATGTATCTCCAATCTGGTAAATTAGGGCTACCTCGTCGGAACGGCAGCAGGGTGTGGAGCTATGTCGAAGACTTTGCTCCACCTCCTATTCTGCCCTCTGTGTTCCAAAACATGGAGACAAAGTAACCTCTGCGCCACCGACGACGCTGTGGAAGTAGCGAAGTTTTGGGTCAACAAGATTTAAAATATAGTCGTACCACGCGACACGAGGAAGATTATTAATATTTTCTCTTATATTTCATGATATATCGAGCGTACCCAGTAGTTGATCGACGAAAGCCACAATAGCTCGGTAAGCGCTTTCCGGTCGAGTTGTTGCCACTGCCACCACCGTTTCAAAAGCGCTCAATTTTAGTCTGCTTATTATATTGATATCCCCTGATTGGAAGAATTCCTTCCAAACATCTTCGTTTTGCAGTGATAGCCTGTTGTAGAGATCTTCATTTACAACCTGAAATTAATTACATAACCGTTTTCAAAATTAGTTATAAACTTCATTGGTTAACACCGAAGTTTATTATGTAGGTACTGACCTTGAGTTTAGCAACTTTCTTGATGCAGTCCTGTGGTATCCAGGGGTGTTTGCTTTTCATTTCGTTAATATTACCGGTATCTTCTAGGTCGTGATTACCTATGAATATTTGCCATAGCTGGAAACGAGATAACAGGAAAATTAACATAGGGCAACATTTTAAAACTTGCTACTCTCTGTATAATAAGGGACCTTACCTCGTTTGGTATCAAATCTTCATAAACTTGCTTGAGTAGGTATAAAACGACTATGTATTTATCTTTCTTGTGCAGACTCAAAATGACTCTCTCCACAATTTTTCTAGTGACACACTTGACAACTTCTGCGTTGTTTATTTTTGTTTGATCCTGCAATTGTTAATGAATTTTATTTTTCAAATTTATTCTGAAAATATCTAAAATATGCGTCCAAAGTTAAGTCTGGCGACTTAATTACATATTTTAGATATTTTTTTCCGACTAACCGAAAGAGGGGTCCTCGATTCAGAATCTTTAACATGTTGACTGCCAGACAAGAGACACAATAAAAAATCTATTGTTTGACCGCGGTGGCTGTAAATGCCTTATTTTTTGTGTATTTTAGCGTGTGCTGCGTGTGGGAGGGGGATGTAATTATGTATGTTTGTTACAATACAATAATATCTCAGTATTCAGCTTTAGTTATCTTTCTTTAGGGTATATTCTGTTTTACTTACGGGCTGTCTCCTCACAGCATCAACGAACACATCGAGTACTGCATCAACGGGCAACGCAATGAGTGGCCAGCGTGTGGCCAGCCCGTTTGTGGCCAGGGCCAGCAAGGCCGCGCGTTGTGCCGCACTCTCATACATCTGACAAGCGGCCTGGCTCGCTTGTTCCACCTCTCGAGCGGCCGCTAAAGCTTCGACTATGGTGTCGTTAGTAGCCCTAGTCTTGCTTAGAGAGGCGAGCACACCCGCGTCTTTAAGGATGTCGGCTTTGTTTGATAACTCATGTAGGAGGTTTTCCTGTTAAGCAGTTATAAATCAATGATACATCATCTATATTATTATGAGCAGGGAAAATTTGTATATACGAGTATAGGGGTTAATCTCTGGAAATTATCAGTCTCATTTGATTTTTTTTTTATTTGAAGGTTATTTATATAGAATGAAAGGCGAGCGTTTTGGGGACTGTCTTAAATGTAATTTTGATGCTTGAAAGGTAATGATTCTGATCCTAATTTGAATAAATGACTTTTGGTTCTGATATAGGATTGGTTTGGTTTGGTTGGATAACTCCACACTGTAACCCTTAACAGCCAAGCAAAAATACTAATAGTCAGAAAGAACTCTAAGCGTATATAAAGTAATAGCGCGGACAGGTGATGTGATGCAACGGACTGGTTCGGGGAACATGAAATTTGACGCGGACGAAGTCGCGGGCAGAAGCTAGTAGTTCATAAAATTGATCATGGAACTAGGTCACTAGGCCAACTATCTGTGAGACAAAATGACTGAAACACGTTATGTGCAAACCTGCAATTCGTGTTGTTGTTTCTGTAATGTAGCTTTCTTCATTTTGATTTCTTTGGACTTTTCATCTACCTCTGGATTTTGCTGTTGCAAAGCGTAGTACACGAGTTGGTCTATAAAAGAGCAATGGCATGATTACCGCCATTTCTACAAATGTATTGCGAGAATAAATCATTTACGAGACCGAAATCATTTGCACAGCTCTTTCCTAAGCTACCATAACTTACCAGTAAGTGCATGCAACGTAGGTGTAAAGTTAACAGGCGAGAGTCGTGCGGCGACGTGCGGCGGCAGTGCGGGCGCAGCGCGGCACTGTAGCAGCACCCGCACCGAGCCGCTGAGCCCGCGCGCGTCGCCCCACCAGGAAGAGTGTACACAGTCCACGTCACTTATAATCAGCGTGCGACCCAGTCTGCAGAACACGCAATGTGTGTTAAGTTACTGGTATTTTGCTAAGCCGATATCAACCGATTCACTTTCACACATTTTTGTTTCATTCCAAAATTACACGACACCGAATAAATTATATAGGAATGAACGCTCATCTTCTCCTTTCATCATTTTGAAGTTTAAACTATGGATAATGCCTCTGAAGTAGTCACGGGCGCTGTGGCACTTCTTCAGTGAGGGCTTAGTCAGCGAAACATAAGTGCACAACTTTATGCAAGTCGTTCTGCCGTTCAAAGAATTTACTATAGATGCCTAGAGCTGTCGGCTTCGTGTGTCGTCCAAGGGGATCACGAAACCGGGTCACCACAGCACGACAAAATCGGTTTATCTTTACCACCAGCCTGCGTAATCAGAACAGCTTCGAAACTTTCATGGACTGACTGATTGAGCTCGAACTGATAGAAGGATATTGGAAGAACGTGGCCTGAAACCTCATAAGTCAGCCAATGGTCTCAAACTAACACAAGCTCACAGAATAACGCGGCTACAGTTTGCACGCGAACATTTGCATTGGACCGGCGTCAATGGAGCCAGTTTCATTTTACGGATGAAACCAAGATTATGCTGTATGGCAAATGAAGAGAAGGTGATGATTATGGCGGTGGGTCATATACAGTCTGGGGCGGAACTTGGTGGTGAGCCACAGTTACCGTCACTAAATAGCGACCGATACATTCAGACCAGGATTTCATTTTTATGCATGATAATGCAACGACGCTCACTGCAAAAAATTGTTCGAGAATACGAGTACCTATATGAAGGTAGTATCGAAGTATGGAATGGCCAGCAAGAATCCCTGATATAAATCCAATACAGCACTTATGTGATGAGTTAAAGAGGCGGCGACCGAAATAGCTTCAGACACTGCAAGAGCTGAAATCTTAAAGCATGGGAGAAAATTCCACAGCACGTCAAAGTAGAATTTATTAATTCCATGCCGAATCATATTACGGTCATCGTAAATGCTCTTTGACTTAACTCAAGACACTAAATAATGGTTTTCTCTATGTAAACCATTGTTTACTTCAAAAAATCTAGGCAAATTTTGCTCCTGTGAAACGCCAAAAAATGTTTTTTTTTGTAATTTTTTTTGTAAAATGTATTTCGATTTCAAATTTGGAACTATGAGTATAACAAATGTGTGACCAATCATACATTTGTTTGTTCATTATAGTACTGCTCGATTCTGCTGATATTAGATACTATTTTTAAACGAATGTTAAGAAAGTATGTAATGGATTAGCGATGGGATGCCTATAAAAAATTTGCTAATAAAACAGATACCTGCAAAATCAAGCAATGGGATGTTAGACTATTAACAGTAAATCTAAAAGCTTACCTAATGGCATATTGTACGGTGGTCATCAACTTCTCACTACGCTGTGACACGAAGTCGCACTGCGAGTCTGCGAGCGTGTTTTTTAGCCAAGTCAAACCCTCGCCGTCGGGGTCCACGATCAATGGAATGAACCCGCACTTTTGACTCTCCAAGAACTACAACGAAATGATAACTCTTTAGACATTTAACTAGAATTTCCTATAAGTAGTAATTTTGTTCCTTAAAATATAACTGAGGACGATCCGGACGAAGCGTTTCGCCTCGTCTTTTATACCGCGTACATCGAAGGACTGGAACAGTTTGCCTGCGGCGGTCTTCCCGTCTGATTACAATTTAAGTGTCTTCAAGGCTAGAGTGAATAGGCTCATCATAAACTAGTGCGCTTCACCATCAACGATTGCATCACTGCTTACCATCAGGCGGGATCGCGGTCAAGCACTAGTTTATAAAGATTAAAAAAAAAAGGTTGTTAGGTTTCCCTTATCCGACTAATCTATCGTTTAAGGTTTATCAAAAATATTTGTACCTGGCTAATAACAATAGGCCACTATTAGAAGAGACTTTGAAAAAACTGACGAAATGTGGGTGTTCTATAAATCTTTATCCATAACATTCATGCTTGTACTCCCCGAAGAGAGAGCTCTTCGGGGAGTACAAGCATGAATGTTATGGAGGTTTTATCTTCATCAATCAACATACCGATAATAAAGCTAAAGAGTTTGTTTGTTTTTACGCACTGATCTCTGGAACTACCGGCCGGATTTGATAAATAAAGTTTTGCTTTTTATAGTCCAATTCTTGAACAAAGGTAAACATTACGCTAGAACCCTTAAGAACTGGGCAAAAACAAAAAATCCAGAAAAAAAATATAAGCTAAAATGAAGTTGTAGCGGTATTTACAACGCCACATGCGCAACACACCGCGTCATACTGACAACACGCAAATCCTGCATCTCGCAAGCAGAATTATTCGCGCAAATAGCATACATACACCTTCCCAACATCAACCGATGGGAGGATGGAGGACCCTCCTTTTTCTATGGAGGATGAGTGAACTTTACACCACGTTCTTCATAAAAGCCACCATAGAGGTGGCTGGTAAAGTAATAGCGCAGGCAGGCGATGCAAAGCGACGCGGTAGGTCGGGGGAACGAGACACTTTACACGCACAAAATACTGGGCAGAGGCTAGTAATAACATAAAAATAATTTAAGATATGCAATGCTTACCTGGTCAACCAAAACACCGTTTTTAATCGCCGAGGTATCAGACGGCAGACCATCAGCTTCCCATTTCAACTGTTTCTCAGCAGGCGACAGGAAGTTTATTATAGAAAACGACGAGTCTTCGAATCCTATAAGGGCACTCCATTTTGTTACATAGGTCCTGTGAATGAAAACAAACTGTGTTATATTATTATGTTTTTGAAGTGAAAACTTCGTTAGAGGCGTTGTGCACTTTTTTGGGATGGGTATAAAAATGTTAAACTCACGTCAGGATACGTGAGGAAGTTATATCCCCCTCTCTTTCTACCGCGCGGCGAAAATGTATGCGCTAGTGTGGGTGTGTGTTTGTACTACAGCTGATATGTGCCATCCATGGATGGCGACTGCTGATGGCTCAACCGTCTGTATACTTGTAAAATTCGTGTACATAAAGTAATAAAGTGATTCGTGCGATACTTTTTTTTGTAGTATGTATTTAATAAAGCTAGTCGTTAACAATACCTTGCTTGTGGTTCGGTAACATCCGGCAAGTACACTATGTATGCGGCTGATAGCAGTGATCTCTGATTGAGTTGCGATATTTCTGTTGATATATTTTCCAACTGAAAACAAAATTGCCATTTCACATCCAATCCATCTTTTTTTAAATACAAGCAGTACCCGGGCACGGGCATCTCCTCTTTGAGAGAAAGCGAGTCGGAATCCGCTACTCGAGCGTAATGAGGGTTGGTAGACGTCACATGTGATTGAATTTTTGGTTCTAGTTTAGCTTGACTAAGATCCAGGTTTTTTCATCCGACTTTTGAATGATGCAAGCTCATGCGTGGTAATGAAAAAAGTTCTCACGGCACAGGAGGACCTTGATGGAAATATGTTTTCAAATGTTATGTTGCGCATACATAAAGCTACACCATTTTCCCATTAGCGAAACCAGAAACTACAGAGCGCCAGCTTTTACAATCCTACTATGCTGTACACGATAGGTAGTACCTATATTTGTCATCGTCATCTGCTTAACTTTTTCCCAACTTTGTTGAGGTCGGTTTCCAGTCTAACCGGATACAGCTGAATATAGATAGCGCCATCCACGACGACCCGCCCCACTCTTCTTTTGAATGCTTAAAAAAAGTGTGAAACATTCCACTACTATTTTAGTTTTGTCGATTCACAGTAATTACTGATTAGTGTAATTAGTGAATATCGTCAAAACTAAAACACGCGTGGGATTATAAATAGCGATAACCACTGACGATTTGGAAAGGAGTGGGGCGCGTCTTCGTGGATGGCATTATCTGTAAGCAGATAATTATTACCTATGTATGTAACTTAACCGAAATTAAAAATTAATTTGGTACCTATAGATAGTAGCTAGCTCCTACTTGATCAGAACTAATTAGCTTCGTAATGCAATAAACAAAATAAGGCCACAACCAACAATTTGATAAATAAGTTAATCACCATTTTTTATAGAGTTCAAAGGAGTTCTTTCGATAAATGATATCTATGCCTTCGTCGTTTATAAATAGACAAGATGAGGACTAATTCGTGTCGGAGGAAGGTATTCATATTATTGTTAGGATTAGTTATTTATATATTTTGACCTGATTTAATATGATTTCTGTTCATTATTTGGCAAGGGACAAGGGACAAAGTTTTTTAAGCATAACAGTGGGTGTAGTAGGTGTGAGAGCGGATACAGGAATGTAGAACTATACTTCCGTTATATTTTTGATGTAAACATTTGCCGATTTAACCTTGAAAAGTTCGCAAGATATTACGAATTGCCGATCAAGGTTATTACAATACCCCACCTACTAGGTAGGTACGACTTTAATTTATTAGTTTATAGTGCTAACGAAATGGAATTATTACGTGATACCTTTTCAAATATAATTAATTTAGTCCGTAACGTTCGTTAACGACCGCTGAAACTCATTTGCAAACAATTTATTTGTTTGACTATGTACCTACTTACCTACATAAAAACACTTTTGTTAATAGTTAATTAAGTACCTCGGAATTATAAGTAAAATGAAAAATGAACAGGCAATTAGCTATTATATTAGGGTCTAAACAGGCCACTTTAAAATTGTGTTCCCTTATAATATCCAAGTAGGCAATACCTCGAAAAAGCGATTCATTTCCTGAATCCCATCAGATCATTAGAAATTGCTCTAATTTTCGTAAAATGGTGACACATACTAGCTTAATCACCTTTAATTATATTCATATCATATTGGTGTAAATATTACCGCATGAAAAAAATATCGACCGTGCCTAATTTTATCGGTAAATAAAACTTTCACATAGATGAATTGTGTGATATAATTTTGAGTCAGCGCCAAACAATCAATAAACAATGATCACCGCAAAATTACCTTTAATTTAAAGAAATAACCAAATAAAATTAAAAAGCAACATGAAATCTCTAGCGCATAGCGCATGAAGCGCATTTTTGGTTTATCGCGCACGCATTTCACGTTGTTGGCGCCGACTCAAAATGACTTAAGTAGGTATAGGTACTTACATTAGCTTAAGAACTTAGTTATTAAAATTAAATAAAAAAGGTTTATTATGTTTTGCTTCACAGTTTTTCGGCGGTTTAATTTTTTGTTAATAAGCTTTTTTTTTTTGTAGCATGAGTTACCTGGCGTAATTTTTGCTGCTGTACGAAGTCGCTAGAAAATTAATGGTTTCTTTTTATTTTACCGAAAACCTATTACTTATACTGAGTAGGAACTTCATTTTTACGGTTCCGTTGTTCATGTCTCAGAAGTCAGAACCCTTACAGTTTCGTCGTGCCCGTCCGTCCGTCCTCGGCTTACCTCCCAAACGATTAGTGCTAGGAAGATGCCTCCTGCGTTTTTCTGCAATGGGAATCACTCTCATTGTAAGTGTTAGACACATCAGCTATAAACTGATAGGTGTGTTTCAGGTTTGCCTACTTCTTCGGATCAAACCTGGAAAACCAATTTATTTTCTCTTTCTATCATCATTACACTTTGACATCTACCCATCAAATCTGTGTAAATTTCGAGTGGGTAGCTATAAAGTAAACCGGACCATCGCCACTACCATTGACTTTATCCACCACTTTCCATCAGACATGATCGAGGTCAAGAACAGGCCCATTCGGAAATAAAAAACAACAAAAATAAAATGTGTGACGTGTTTGACCGATGAACCTACGGCAATGACGAACCTACAATTGACTTTTGGACTATGGCCCGATATTATGACTATACCATTAGTGTACAAAGAATTACTTTATTATAGGCAGGTGTAGGTATGTGGTATTTTATGTAACCGGAAAATATATGCAAAGCAAATATTTTGTGTACATTCAGGCAAGTAGGTATTCTAAAAGCCATTTATTATTGCTTAAGTTATGACGTAACATTCGATTTAGTTTACGCTGCCTGGGACAATGAACTCTTGTTTCGAACACGACATTAATAAAACTAGGTCTACTTTAGCGTCGGTATCGAAGGTATAATTTATGTATGTAGTGTAAGCATGACCGTATTACCTACCTAAACTATTGTTTCGAGATTGCAACATCGATAAACAAAATAGAAAAGGCCAGTAAGGTGCTATTTTGATACGTACTCAGAAAGTGAGTAATCGTTATTACTTGGTAAAATCGTTTCGTTTAGTACCGAGGAAAACGAATATGATTTAGCTGTTTCAAGAAAACATTATAATTCTTACCTTACCTACCTTCGGTGGAAATATGAAAATACATAATACTAATATTGCTATCATTCATTGGGTTTTCGCAATAATTTTTACATAGCTTTGTTCCTAGTAAGATATGTAGGTACCTAACCCCGTTCCCAAATAGCCCAAAAGCAAATTAAGCAATTGCTTAGGGTATCACGTCTCGGGGGCACGTTCATAAACAGCACCAAAAATATTTGCTAGCACATAAAAGGCAAGGTGGTTTGTTGCGAGGTATACAGCAGCCTAATTGCGTAACACATTTTCGGCAAATGATGGAGACTAGTTGGTATCGTTTGGACCGTAATCTGCATTTATTGCGTTATTTACGTGTTGTGCAGACAAATTTTTCAAACTTATGAAGCAATGGTTTAGAAATTTGCTTCAAAATGATGCAGATTCCGATTAATACTTAGTGTGTTACGCAATTAGGGTGCAGGACTCGGAAGTCGCTCTATATTATAGTCAATCATATGTATAT
>VKGM01012724.1:9160-25957 GCA_007844875.1 Busseola fusca | reverse complement strand
GCGTATATGTATAATGCGGTTGGCATTAAGTATATATATATATTAATAATTACTATTACAACTAAACGACCTCTGTATCTAGGACAAGTACCTAAAAATAAAATGAAAAAGAAATACTTCAATACAACTTTACTCGTTTCTGCCGAGTGGTATCGAGATAAAACTTATGTCTCCTTATAAGATGCTGTAAGAGGGGCAAGGGCACCAGGGTGGCTTGTGTGTACCGTATATGGCCAGACCTTTGGGCCACTAGCCATATGGCGCAAGGATTGAGGTTGAGCTACATTGACAGATGGCTCACAACAAATACTTTAGTTATTAGGAATGTGTCAATGAACATGTGTTAATGTGATTGCTGATCTTTTAAAAAGGAGTTCGTTTTGTAAACTAGATTCCTTTTATTGTAAATGTGATAGCAAATAATAATTGGCTTATGACTAGAATTTAGTTGGCTGCCCACAACCACATGACTTCCATTGGAATTTAACAATTTTAAATTAATAATCTTCGATTGTAATCTTCCTTCACTAAATTTGTTCAGTGCAAAATTCCTTCTTTTATATGATATACACCAACTATAGTCCCGAACCACCTATATGCACATCCTGATACATCACATACGTAGCCTCGACGGCGACCATAAATCCGGCAATGAGCTACTGACGTGCCTGGACGGCCACTAATTGTGTCGCCAAGGTCCTTCAATTGCACCGCGCGACCATACGTGACACTCGGCGAGATTCATACAAGTTCATTTCGCGATCACATAAGTGTTAATTGGCTGTGATATAGTCATCATACATGTGCTTATAAATAACTCTATTTTCTTGAGCAGGCTGTTGTGATTGTGTCTGTGCACGTTATTATATCTTCACGGTTGTCCTGAACACGTCAGTAATGCTCATTAATACATTCCTTGTTATTAGGAGCCTAATGCTTTCTTCTGAGGAATATTTCTAAAACCCTTATCATATTTTCGCTATACACTCGTATAGCCAACTGTAACGGAGTAATAAAGCTCTGATATATCAGTAATTTTAACTTTCTTCTCAAATGATTCATCCAAGTTCTTTTGTCAAACATATCCAACTTCCTATGGGGCGGAATAGACGACTGCTTCAAGTTATCCAACAACTCCAAACTACTCTTAATTATTATATTAATAAATGAAATCAGAATACCTACGAGACAGATATTTGATGTGTGCCACAGATCAACTCGTCAGTTCATCAGTCCGGAACCAATTGTACGACCGCGAATGTTTAATTAGCTGTCATTCGGTTGAGTATATTATATACTATATGGTTTATCAGTGTACCACGGTGACGACATTGGCTGCCGTTCATTTTTTAATAACACTCGATTATTAATACCTGATTTATTTCAGTATTCAAAAATCAGCGCGTGATTGTGAAGCTTGACTTCTAGTCTTCCTGCGTTGGATAGTCTGTGGTCAAAAGCCACTTGTTTGGGTCGGTTTGATTCGGCACAGCAGGCCGGCAAAACATACATTACTTACTTAGTTATTACCGCTTGGCCTTTGTCGAGTCATGCCGAACCGAACTTGTGAGTAGCACCTGTGACATTTGGCTCGGGTTTAGCCAATGATTTGCAACTTGGGGGCATCTACTAAATAACCTTATAGTCTTTATTAGGATTCGTGAATAGAATGTCATCATGTACCTAATACTCACGAATTATTACCAGTTTTGGTACAAATATCGTTAGGTTAACTGATGTAGGACCGATAGGACTCGGGCTTTGGGCTTTGAGAATTGAGAATGGTTTAGGAAGTGTTGCTATTTTGTAAACTTTGGTTAAATAATTATATTTACATGCACATTGATACATATTCTGTTTCGGGATTCTCTTCAGTCTTCTTCTGTTTCAGTAGCTACGTATAGATATATAGAAATAAATGGAATACTCTTTGTAGTGCAGGTACATAAATATACATTACAGAAAATAATATGAAGATTACGTATATATTTCTAATTATTTTTATGCGCCTTAAGCCGGCTTTTGACTATGGGATGTAATATATATGTATATTATCTTGATCTATATATTGCATCCCAAGCTTAATATATATTTTGGAACAGTTCAGCTTCGGTCACCACTGTGTCATCACGTTCCTTCTGAATTTTGAAACCACGGGTTGAATTCTGAAATGGATAATATGGAGATAGTTTTGCTTGATTCCTACAATTGTTCATCAGACGACACGATGCTGTATTCGATTAACATGTATTATTAATCGGATCACATTAGACTAAGAGAAGATTATGTTGAATTACGACTTTTTAATGAACTCGTTGAAGAAAAGTTTCGTAATTACTACAGGATCAATAAAAATAATTATTTCGAACTTCATGCTTTTATTGAAAAAAAAAACAATATTTAAATAAAAATTATTCATGAAAAAAATTCCCAACATGTGATCAGTTGACACGTCTGCACACGAACGTTACCATTCAAACCGAGGGCGAGGCAGGGGGGGGCGGCACGGTGTCCGGGGACGTGATTTCAAATCAAAAGATATAATACATCACTCAGTCGGTTGAAAAAATGTTCATAATTTCGGATGTAATATATAATTATTATAGCACAGTGTGAACGGTCTCGTACAAAATGTATGACGAACGATAATAAATTATATCTCTAGATATCCAGGGCTGTGGAGCGTACCAAAGAGTAACCGGGGTCCCTGGGGCGCATAGGCAGGTGAAGGAACAGGGGTGGGTTTTAGTAAGTAAAAGTCTGACACACCCTTCCGCTCCGCCCAGAGCGGGAGAGGTTATTTGATGATTTCCCAAACAAAAAAAAAATATATATATAATATATTTACATTATATCCCATAGTCAAAAGCCGGCTTTATTAGTAGAATTTAAGTAATTGGAATGTTCATCTTGTTTTCAATTAAAATACTAGGTACTAACGTTATATACTTACCGTTTTACGTTAATACAACTGGTCAAATTACCCCGCACTTCATCAAAGTTTTTTCCCTTTTTTAAAAATGCGAATTTTTGAACTAAATTTATTTTTGGTCCATTTAAAGTAGGTATCCTTGATTTTGTTAGGTTTTCTTTTAAGTTCCCAGTTGCTGCTATATATATACTTAAGAAGAAATAACCATTATTCAAATGAATAAATGTTTTATGTAGACATTTGTTGTTGTTTACAGAATGTCTGAAGGCGACGTGTCGTTGATCCGTGACGAGGACTTACTGCGCCGCATGGTGAGATATTTTATATTTTTTCTAAACAATGTGAGCTAACTTGAGCGATCGGCTGCTGCGTTGCGTGTAGAGGATTCGATTCCCGCACAGAACAAATATTTGTATGGCCTACAGGTCAAGTTGTTCCGTATCTGACTGTTTGTGTATGTGAGTTTAAATGATTGTAACCGCACCCACGATACAGCAGTGATTTGTAGTGTGGGGCAACGTTTAAAAAGAAACAATATACTTATAGTAGAAGAGTGCAATGCTACTCACCACCTCACCACATATTTCAAGTTAAACAAGTAGCAACTTTATTTCAACGATTATTAAGTTGATTTCAGAGTGACTAGCGCTATTTAAAAAGTTATGAAAATGTTTAAAGTTGTAGCGGAAACTGAACGTAAGAATTAAAGTTATGTTTCCATTAATTCATATTTGTTTACATTCTTGGAAATATATCGCGAACGTAGGATACCTGTTTTTACCTCCAGTTTACCACCATTCACGTTAACTTTCAAAGTTCCTGCTTTGACCGCTCATAACTTTGAAGTACAACTACAGATAAAATAATAATATAGATATCCCAGGGCACATTTTGTGTAAGTCTTTCCCAAATGCTTATAATGCAATGATTAAAATCCACAAAACGCCATTTCTGACTTCATAGTAATGGAAATGTAAACTAAAGTTTATGCGCCTGGCCACAATCGCGAGCAGCGCTGTTCAACTTGCACTTGGTGTTACAAAACCGACAGGCTCAAGTAATCACAACTTATTTCTAGGTTAGATTTACAATTAACTACATTTTCTGTACTTACTATAATAGTAGGTACATACTAATTCCATGCATTTATGTCAACTGTGAAAGTACATATTCTGAAAAGCGGAAGCAAAGGAAATCTACAATGAACAAAATCCAGATAGCAACAATATAAATTAAAAGCACAGGAATGAAGCAGCTAAATGAACACGTCCATTATAATATTCCAGTGGCAGCAGACGGAGGACTTCTCCCGTAAGAAAGAGATCCGCGCGCACATGTACCGGCTGCGGGAGGAGCGCCTGCGCAATCTGTACTCGCCCGAACCCACCAGAGATGGGAAAGGTAACAAACACACCTACTTTATTTAATGTCTTGAGTAGTGAGAGTAGAAGGAAAAGCCTCGATTTATGTGTGTATGTCGCTGGCAGCACTGTTAAGTGACCAACAGAAAAAACATATAGGTAGCTAAAACTTTTGTTACCTTTAATCTGGGTTTTAGAATGTCTAGATCAAAGATTCGGCCACTAGATGTAAACGTAGTGTTTGTAGATAGATGAAAACGCTTTAATGATTGTTATATCTGTCTAGTTGTTATTTAGTATTTGTGCATGGGATTGTATATGGACAAGGAAACGATTTAAATGATTGTAGTTTGAGGGTTAAAATGAATTCAGTAGATGAGATCTCGAAATTATGTTGAAAATAGAAACGGTTATTTATTGTGATCAGTAAAAGTTGGAAGGTCATAGAAACTTGTATTGCTTTGTTGTAGTTTTACTCAAGGAGCAAATGGTGAACAAGTTACAATAATGTATTGTTTATTTATTTAAGTATGACTACTGGCCCCGTTGTACAACGTGTCTGATGTTTTGTATGTCACATATAAACCTCCCCTTACTTTACACTGAAAATATGAAAGTCTATCTTCCCAAAAGACCGCAAGTCAGCGTAGTTGTGCCCGAATTCAACAGGTAGTGAGTTCAGTGCTGCGCAAGGCCACGTCAAGTCGTTCGCGGACCAGAGCTTCCAGTCGATGAAGAGCAAGGAGGTCCGCGACGCCGGTTCCCCGCCCAAGGAGTTCACGTACCGCGGCCAAGGTGCCTGCACGACACACCCATTCCTAACCTTAACAGAACTAACGCTTATTAACCGGTAACGGTGTACACAGTTCACGATCAGAAGCTAATACTAATCTCTTTGCAGATCTAAAGGCGCTCTCGAACGCTGGATGGAATGTGGAGTCGGAGAACAAGACCACAGACGACGGCCACACGCACGTCAAGTCTGTCCACGCCAACATCGAGGGTAGATACGACGTGGATGGCGGCAAGGGACAGTTCGCAGCCGTCGACCATCACAAAGAAGCTGTCACCGAATACCAAGATGACAACAGTAGCCTGAAACGCAACGAGACGTCGTCGAACACGGCCGCTCGAGAGCACGTCGTCCGCAAGACTGACGACGGGACTCAGATCTCGTCGACCACCAGTTCGTCGACTTCCTCGTCAAAGTTCCAGCAGATGTCTTCGACGAAACATGAAACAGTGCCATATTTGACCAACGACAACTATGACCTACGAAGTTATGATACTAACCGCAATGAGGACTCGTCCTCTTCAACACGAAGACAGATCAATGCAACTAATGACTATGAACAAAACTTGAGGAAGAATGATTGTGATCAAAATGTAAAGAAGAATGACTACCAGCAAAATGTACGAAGAAATGAGTACGAACAAAATGTGAGAAAGAATGAATACGAACATAGTGTCAGGAAAAATGACTACGAACAGAATGTGACAAGAAGTGATGTTGAGACTGGAGAACTTGTGTCCAGGAAGATCGATTATCCTGATGACAACACCAGAGTGATCGTAGAGACGCGGTGCCTGCCTGACGGGACTCGAGTAACCAGTACCAAGAAAGAATTCCGGGGTCCAGTACAAAGCACTCGCTCTGAACAATCATACCAGACAAGGGAGAACAAGTCGTACTCCACCCAACAGCGATCTGATGCCAGGGAATCCTCCAAAATCATTCGTCACGTAGTTGACAATCGCGCCGCTGACATTGTCGATTCTCAAAGAACCGTTGATGACTATGACTTCAAAAGACAAATAGCAGATTATACGACGAAGGATAACGAAGATTATCCAGATGTGCAGCGCCATGAAACTAAGTTAAACACGAAAGTGATAGATCATTCTAAAGCCGACGATGACTACTCGCACACAACTCGACATGTGACACGCGTCAATAAAGTTATTGAATCTACTGACAAAGATGACTACGTGCAAACTCATCAGCGGACGAATCAGACCCATCATCGGAAATATGACACCACTAACATTCGTCGTGACACCGAAACGCCGCGCGATAGTCGCCCTGAAACATTAACACCGCGCAATGAACGCCCCGCCACAAGAACACCTGGTAATGATCATCCAGGAATATTCAAACCGCGCGAAAGTCTCCCGGAAACATTTACACCACGTGAAAGTCACCCGGAAACATTTTCACGACATGACAGTCGCCCGGAAACCATCACACCACGTAATGACCGCCCTGGAGATTATACACCACGTAACGAACGCCCTGGAGACTATACACCGGGCATTGAACGTCCTGACACAGATGCGCCGCGCAACGACCGCCCGGTTCAACAAAAGGATAACGTACCGCAGCAAACCAGGCACACTGAGGAGAGAGTCCATCACGTTACGAAAGATAAAAAAGTCGAAGAGACCGTTGAGAGGAAAACGAGCACCGATCAGTATCAAACCACGTACCAAGCTGATTACCCTCAAAAGAAGATCAGCAACGATTGGAGCCCCTCACATCAGGCGTGGGCCAGCACCCTGCGTGCTGATACTCCTACTACCACTCGACCATCGACCAGGGCCTCATCTCCTGGTAGTAGAACATTCAAGTCTAGCACATCTTCACTACGAAGCAGTGTAAGTCCTGATAAAACGTCCAGAAAACCATTAAGCCGTGGTGGTAGCCCTAACAAAATTGATAGATATTCTCCGACTCGTACATTCTCTGACCGACACTCCACCACTTCTACTCATTCCCTTACTGAAGTTAAGACGCACAAGTATACAAGTTCCGATGACAAAAGACCACCAACTGGTCGTTCTCCAACTAGACCTGGTTATAGCCCTGAGAGAAAGCTTCAAGATCATCGTCAGAGAACGAGCACAAGTCCAGAAAAAAGACCTCAAGACTTATCCTTTAGGCCCAGCCATAGCCCAGATAAGAAACCTACACAGGAAGGATCCCCTACGGATAAATTCCCTAGAACTGTTTCTCCGACTCGTCCTATAGATCGTCAGGATTCACCAAATAGGCTACGGGTAAGCCCAGAAAGAAAACCAACTCAGCACACTTCACCTAGTTCGGGTTTTCCAGGTACAACTCCGAATAGATCCAGTCCCAGCAGAACCACTGATAGTTTCTCTAAGGATACTTCTCAGAAACCAAGTCAAAGCCCAGATAGAAAACCAGGATATCAAAAGCCAAGTCCAACCTCGGAGTTCCCTCGAACCACTTCTCCTTCTCGACCTTACCATCCCACGGACAGTACCAAAAGACCTGGCACAAGCCCTGACCGCAAGCCTGGTTATCAACCGTCTAGTCCTGCTATTGATAGACCTGATAAGCCAACCGACAAGCAATCTATAGATGCTGTTCCAAAGAGAGGAAGTGCGAGTCCTGATCGGAAACCGGGATATATGAGACCAACTTCTGCTAATAAACCGTCAGATAGCTTGAAATCTCCTACAAAACCAACAGACAAACCATCGCCCACAAAACATGCACCCTCACAAAGTCCTGAGCGCAAACCTCAGGATTTCCCTAAAACCTCGACGAAAATACAAGCGGATCATTACAAGTTTATCGACGAGGAAACTAAAATGTATACTCGTACTGATAAAACTGATACTAATTATCGGGAACACTCACCATCTGGTGCTGATCAACCCTCTCCAAGAGTTATGGATTCCTCACCCTCAAGGAAGAGTCCTAGCAAAGATACTCCTGACTTCCCGAAAAAAAGGTCACCCTCACCTAAAGAACTTGTTACTTTTATTGACCAACATGACCAGCTTGATACGACTCAAGTAAAAAAAACTGACTTCACTGAAGAAATTACAACAAAATATCGTACTCCGAAGAATAAAGATTCTCCTAATGATAAAACTTGTGCTAGAGAACCATCGCCCTCGAAATATGGGACTTATGACAAGAAAAAGCCTTATGATCGTGACGTTACTGACGTAATGACGACAACGTCGACAACAAATATAAAGGACACTAAAGATTCAGTCAAGTTTGATTCGTTAACGCGCCGTGAAAAATCTCCCAAGAAAACACCCGAGCAGCCATCGTGTCCCACCAAGAAAACACCACGTGACAGTGTATCTCCGGTAAAATCTCCTTCCAAGGACGCCAAATACAAACATACTACCGAATTTATTTCAACTGAGAGAACTACTGAAGAAGTAAATAAAAACACCACTAAAGAACGTCCGAGGCAACTGGTCACTCCATCTTCTAGCCCAACCAGGAAGCCTAAACCTACAGACACTGAGCCATCGACTGGACAAAGCTCTCCTACTACTTCTGTGAGCGGTTTTGTGTACTTTAGCTCACCACGAACTGAGAAGACTATTATCACTGACTTGGATGACCAAGAATATTGCTCCAAAGTGCATTCAACAGATGAAACCTCCACGACTTACAAAAGACCTGAAAGCCTCGAGGTTAATAGATCTCAATCGCCCTCTAAGATACCTTGTAGATCTCCATCTCCCGAGAAACGTGCCTCACCTTCTAAGGACAGTCTACCGAGAAAGAGCTCCTTAAAGAAACCGACAACGGAGATAACGCAGGTGTCTCCGGTTGAAAAACCTCCATCTAGTTTCCGTATTTCACCAGCAGAGGAACCAAAAGACTTGCCTGATCATATAGTGGTGAAAAAAGACCGGCCGGATGGGCCTGTTTCTGATGCTCCCGTTAGCAAACAAAAGCCACCTTTTGAACGTAGAGAAACTTATGAAGATCGTTGCCGTAAGATCCTCGGTATGATGGATGATACCACAATATCTGAAAATGTCAAGCAAACGACTTATTTGAAGGAATCACAAACAAACTTGAGCTCACCTAGTGTCTCCCCTTGTCGCAGTCCTACTCCGAGAGAAACTCCATTCGAATATCCAACTGTCAGGAAAACTACTGACACCAAAACTGATGTCTCTGATTTCATATCTCATGAACAGGAAAATATCCTAAAAACAACCACCACTTGTCGTGAAGATGCGCCTACTGACAAGAAACCTAAAATTCCGCGAGAGAGCTCTCCGACTAAGCTTAAAGATATACAAGATAAAACCGTTTTAAATTCCGAGACGACAACTAAAGACACCGAAGATATAAAGCAAATTATCAAGACAAAGTATCCTTCACCAAGACAAAGTCCTGAGAGAAAACCGTCATATCAGCCGTTGGAGAGCGTCCCTATCAGAATCAACAGGGATGATACTTTGAAAACCCGTGAGAGTCCTGAACGAGAACCAAAATATTCAGAATATCCGCGTACCACTGGTCCTTCGAATCGTCGCCCATCGGGTACCTCTCCGAGATCTAGTTTGAGCCCCGAAAGAAAACCAAGATATGAACCAACTGAGAAGAAACCTGAAGATAAACATCCAAAAGAAGCTACTCCAGTTACTCCAGGGTACATGAAAACTACATCAGCTGTTACATCTAAATATGATGCTACGACGCAGGACATGAAAGAGACAGTAATGACTAAAACAACTGAAAGAAAACCTTCACATACCTCTGAGTCTCCGACAAGAAAAACTCCTTCTGATAAACCATCGAGGCCAGGTCAGTCATCTGACAAGAGTCCGCCGCGCAAACCTAGCGTTGAACAAAGTACTCCAACTAAAACAAGTCCGGAGAAAAAACTTAGTGACGGTTTCCCACGAGTAACATCTCCATCTAGACCTGGTTATACAAACACTACAACTTCAATGGTAGTTGAATACGATTCCTCGTCCTCAACTGAAGATTTAGAGGACTCTACCACAAAAGTTATAAAAACCAGCCCATCTTCTCGTCCTTCAGGCTCCCCTACACGTCAAGCCCCTAAGCCATCAGATGATGCTCCAACTAGACGAGCTTATCCTTCCGATAAGAGTCCGGAGAAAAAGCCATTGAAGCCTAAAGAGTCATCATCACCTTCAAAACCTGGCAACATAAAAACTACTGCCTCATTGACTTCTAATTTTGAGACCACGTCCACTGAGGATCTACATGTGACCACTTCTGAGACGGTTCAAACCAGGTACACTTCTCCCCGACCTTCTGATTCACCTACACGGGAGACTTCCAAACCTTCAGATGATTCTAGGCCACGACCTGCTCAATCTCATCCAAAATGTCAGAGCCCTGGTCGGAAGCCGCACGGTCGTGAGCAGTCATCTCCTACTAGATCAAGCCCCGAGAAGAAGCCTGCTGATAAATATCCACGAGATACTTCTCCTAGTAATGCAGAGCCAAAGAGAATCCCTAACTATATGAAAACCACGTCATCAGTTTCATCAAAATATGATACTATATCTACAACTGAAGACGTTGAAGAAACCACATCACTAAAAACTACCGAAAGACGTCATTCTCAACGTCCGTCGGAATCACCAACAAGGAAAACTTCGGAACCTGAAGACTATCCTCGTACAACTTCGTCACCTAAATCTACTCAGCCAACAGATAAGAGTCCTCAACGTAAACCAAGAGACGATACCACACCAAAAAGAACAATTCCTGAGAAACAACCCGTTGATAGATATACTAAGGAATCGTCTCCGACTAGGCAAAAAACCAGCACAGAGAAAACACCTGGGTTCATGAAGACAACTTCCACTCATATTTACAAACAAGACACAGTGTCCGCGACTGAGGGTTTTTTGGAAACCTGTAGAAAAGAATCTGTTGAAAGGAAGCAAACTTCTTCTCGTCCCTCTGAGTCACCTTCTCGCAAACCCTCACAGCTAAGCGATAAGCATGAGCCAGAATCAGACTATCCTCGGACTGTTTCGCCATCTAGGCCTCATCCATCGGAAAACATTACATCTAGGAAAAGTGTTAGTCCTGCTCGTAAGGCAGTGCACCAGCAGCCATCAGAGCCACATGGTAGAAAGTCTACTGATCAACATCCAAGAGAAAATTCTCCTTCTAAGGAAATTACCAATCCAGAAACTCCTGGATACATGAAAACTACGACTTCTGTCAGCACTAGAGAGAACACTACCAAGGTCTACGAAGATGACACCTCCATTAATACAGTGCAAAGCAAATATCCATCCTCACGCTCTTCGGAATTGCCCACTCAGGAAGTCCAAAATATGATAAAATATCACCGCGAGCCAGTCCTGAAAGACAAACAGTTGATCAATATCCTAAAGAAACATTACCATCTAGGAAAATGCCAACTTCTGACGAGAAGGAACCTATTCATTTGAAATCCACCACATCTGTAAAGACTACTTATGATTCCACCTTGGAGGATATTCAGAAGACAACAATGTCCGAAATAACCGAAGATCACCACCACACTTCCCGACCGACAGGCACTTCACCTACTAGAAGGGCTCCTAAGCCTGCTGATAGTTCCAAGTCCACTCCTGATCGTTCTCGTACAGAATCACCCACAAAGCATCAGCCTGACGTTTCTATGAAGAAACCCTTCACGCCTAAAGATAGTCCAACTAAGAAGCCTGGACAGAAATATCCACAGGAATCATCTTCAACTCGACCAGGCTCTAGCCCAGGTAGACCAAGCTACATGAGACCGACTGCTGCAGTTACATCTAAGTTTGAAACCAGTTCTACTACCGAAGAGTTTGAGACCATTGTTGATATTGTAGAAAAGCAACCGTCACCAAGATCATCGGAATCACCATCACGTCGCACCCCTATTGATTCATCAAAAACAAAACCTGGCTACTTGAAACAACCAGAAGAGCCTAGGCAGCTCCGTACTCCTTCTCCAATGAAGAAAACGACTAAAGTCACTGAAGTGAGCACCGACTTCCTTATGTCTGAGAGAGAACAGGAAATTTTGGACAGAGTGCAAAAATCTCTTAGAAAACTTTCTCCAGAACGTAAAGAAAGCTCACCAAGTCGAGAGAGAAGCCCTGGTAAAACAACAACCAGCTTGCAAGATATTGATATAACCAGACATATTGACATAGACGATGAATCTTTGACTGAGAATATTACAGAAAAGTTCTCGGCCACTAAAATAACACCTCGTCTGGAAAAACCAACAGATGAAAAACCAAAAGATCAGAAAGTGCCAAGCAAAGTTTCTACCAGAACTGTGTCCCCAACTAAGAAACCCTCAGGTATTGCTACGCCTACTAAGGTAGACAAAAGCCCAGATTCTTCGACGAAAACTAGAAGTATTTCGCCCAAAAAACCTATTTCGCCATCTGAGAGGCCACAATCTCCTCAAATATCAAAGCCAAGTGGCATCAAGCCTAAGGATCAGATACCCTCTCATATGACTAGGAAGACGACGCCTGCCACGCTCAGTGTGACTAAAGTAGAAAAGACAGCAACTGATTTGAAGAAGACTTCTAATATTAGTTCTGTTACCAAGCAAAATAGTTTCACTCGAAATACAACAGGTAGAACTCCTACGAAGACAATTCCATCACCGACAGGTAAATCAACCGAACCCGAATTTAAGCGGACCAACACTCCTAAAGGCATCAGAGAAAGCGTGATCCCTACAAAGAAAGACAGTGATACGAAGATCATGCGCACTGTTAGCGATATTACTATGAAGTCCAAGAAAACATCGCCTCAAAGAATGAAGTCTAAGCCAGAAATAACAGTAAGTGACGTGTCTACAAAGACAACGACTAAGACTACAAGGTCCACTCTTAAAGAATCTCATTCAAAATTAGCAAGCAAACCTAAGTCTGCTACAACACTAAACACGTCCACTGACGAAGATGATATTATTATTGATGTGCAACAATCCAAGTCATCCAGGGAGAACTCACCGGATCGAATTTGTCCAACTCCAGTTAATTTTGGTGAAGATGTTGGTACTCCTCGCTATCCGGATGAAGTAAGCGAACCCGATGATGAATTCAACAGACGAGCACATCACACTATACATGAGGCCGAGTCCATCGTCGATGATATTGTTGAAATCTGCGAAGATGACGAGCTATTTGTTAGGAAAAGTGATGTTGACATCGTTACTGAGGACGATGAAAGCCTTCTTAGCGTAACCGATAAGGTATCCCGGTTTACAAAAGGTGTCGATACCAAGCCTACTACTACAACGTTTAAAGATACGGAAAGAAGAGTGCATTCTGATTTTATTGATGACAGGTTGAAATCTGATGAGTGCTTGCTATCTGTATCAGAGAAAGTTAACAAGTTTGCTAAAGGACCAAGGGATACGAGAGATAGTAAGAGTCCGTCGCGTAGACTCACAGATGAGTATGATAAGAATACTGTTTATCAAGATGACTATACAAAACTTAGTGTACACGACAAAGCACACTTGTTTGTAGAGACCGCAGAGAACGTTAAGACACCTAAAGTGAAACCGACCCCACAAAGGGTGGAACGCCCTGACCTGACTAACGTTGATGACTCATTAAAGAGTGATGAGTGTTTGCTCAGCGTTTCTGATAAAGTACATAAGTTTGTTAAAACAGCAGAGCAGTTCTTGACGGAATCCCACGAGGTTGAGGAGAAGGAAAAGAAAATTAAGGAGCAACATGACATGATTATGCAGAAGATAGTTAATGACGCTGATGATGAAGAATACGAGATTGAGACAACAAGTTATACTGAAGATGTAGAAATTACTAATAATAGAAGGACACCAGACCATAAACACCGTGAAGACAAGCCACGTAAACCGAAAGAAACTACATCATCACTTCCAAAGGCCAAAGATTACAGCAGCCCCAATATGAAACCAACGGAAAGGACACCTACTGTTAAAATAACTACTCTCCGCAGTAGTGAGGCTGTGAAAAAGGCTAAGGCTTTATTTGAAAATATTGCAACAACTACTCAAAAAACAAAAGAAACCACTCATGCTAAAACTGCAAAGCTGACCGACATCGGTGTGATGAAGAAGTCTCCCAAGACAGATTCAACCATTGTTCTACATCCTTCAGTTGAAGATGGCTCTCCTAATGTAACTGACGTGGATAGCGAAGTGGATGCTGCTCCCCAGACACCTAAAGACCGCCCGACTAGTGGTACCTTAACTCGACCACACTATCCTCGTTCTGATGATAAGCCACGAAGCAGTCCATCTCGTTTGACTGCCCAATCACCTGAAATGCCAAGGCCTAAGTCTCCAATGCGTCAAACTGTAGAAACTTCAACTATCACCAAAACTCTTTTATCAAAATATCCAGCTTCGCAAAGAGCCGAATCTCCGAGGCAGCGGCCCGAGAGTGATAAGCCCGAGAAGGTTCCTGGATATCTCCGCCCCACAAAAACGAGCCAAATCAAGGAGGAGACAAAAGTGGTTGAGGATACCGAAGTAAGCAGTCGACGAGGTAGTGGCAAGTTTGGAATAGAGCTTCGGAGGACCAGTGTTGAAAGATCAACAGTGAGTAGCGAACGTCGACGCAGCGTCGAACACCCCTGCATCGAAGACATCTTCGACTTGGACCTCCTAGAACAAATGGTCAGTAAACACAAAATTTGCATGCTCGTAATTGTTATTTATGTTTCAATGTTATATTTATACTTTTTCTGACAATATTCTAATTTTCAGTTGGAAAAGGTCGTTGGTTACGAGCAGAGGCGACGCATCAGATCCCAAATTCGTGTTGCTAAGAAGAAGGTAGAGAGCGAACATGTTAACACTTACACTAAAACAACTAGACAGACCGTGACTACCCAAAAACTGAGGTCTCCTGAGCGCCTACAGACAAGGTCACCAGAACGGGCTCCAAAATCTTCGCTCCACAAAACCACGTCCCCTGATCGTCACGCCAAAACTCCTCAGAGATCGATCCCTGAACACAGTCTACCTAGAGAGCATGTTCAACCAGTGCTTAACGGACACGCCAAGGAGCCGATTAGAACTGTGATCGACAGGCGCCCAAGACCACACAGTCCTGAGAAACCTGCTCCAAAATCTGCACCCAAAACTAAGAGTCCTGTTCGTCATCCCAGTCCAGACAAGAAAACTCGAACTCAGTCCCCTAACAAATCAGCTACTCCGAAGCCTAAACCCAACCGTTTCAATGAGTACGCATCAGCTTACATGAAAAAAGTAGGCCTGAGTGAGGCTGACAAGATCAGATTCGCCGAAGCTAAATCGAAGAAGGCGATAGAAGAGAAACAGCGAACAGTAAAACATACAGAAGAACACAAAGTTGTGGAAGAATACTCTACGGCTAAAAGCTTTACTGAGAGGACTTCATCTAGGGACGTCATAGAGCTGGTACAGATGAACGGAAATAATAAAAGGTCTAAATCACCAGAAAAGCGTCAGAGTCCGGAGCGTAGGGCGCAAAGTCCGGAGAGAAAGGGTCATAGCCCTGAACGACAGGTTCAATACCCAGAGCGAACGGCACAAAGTCCAGAAAGAACGGTTTTATACCCGGAGCGAAAGGCACAAAGTCCGGACGGAATGACGCAATACCCAGACCGAAATGCACAAAGTCCGGATCGTAAAGCTCAATACCCGGAGCGAAAGGCACAAAGTCCGGACCGAAAGACGCAATACCCAGAGCGAAATGCACAAAGTCCGGATCGTAAGGCTCAATACCCGGAGCGAAAGGCACAAAGTCCAGACCGAAAGGCCCAAAGCCCGGAGCGAATTTGCTACCGTACTCCAAGTCCCGCACATAAGCAGCTGAGAACAGAACCCGCTAAGAAAGAGACTATCATAAAAACTGTGTATGAAATTGAAAAGAAACTACCACAAAAACGTGTTCAAGAAGAGAAACCGTCGTGGGTCACGAACAGGAACCTCAAGAAAATTAGTACGGAGACCAGGTCGTTCAGTAGTAAGAAGATAGAGGAGAAGCCAAAGTTTAGGGCTCCTAGTCCAAGTAAGGTGATCACGAAACCTATTGACGTGATCACGTCAAGCTACGGGCCTGGGCCAGTGGACTCCGACGGGAAACCTCTCTTCGGCATCAGAGCTTTGAGGAACGGTGCCTCTAACTACCAAGGTACGTAAACACTAATAGCATCATATTTTAATGAACCGCCCACCTTAAGAGACAGGTACATTCTTTGCCTTAGAATTATTTTTATCCAAAGCCATTTGGGTATTTTTGAAAAATTTTGGGATTAGATGAATCAGTAGGTAATGTGGTCCTGGGTGGTGAATCACTTCCCTACTCCACCAAGTTTCTAAATAGGGTTACGTACCACCACAGTGTTTGTTTGTGAGGTAAATAATTTTCGTAAACAAAGGATCTTGAAGATATAATAACTGACGTAAGCACAGACCTGAACAACATTTATTTAAGTACCTACAGGCAGTCCTCGTACTTACGGCATGTTAGGTTCTCGAAATACGCGACGTAAGTCGAGACATATTTTTTTATATGTTTACATGTAAAACTCAAGGGTTAGGATCCACAGGGATTCGAAATTTAAAAAAAAAACTGCATTTATAACAAAGGATATACATACTTTATTATCAAAAGTAAGTTCTTGAAATAATTATATATGCACTTATGAAATTGCTAGTTATTTTTGGTATTTGTGTGTTATTAATTTTA
>VKGM01012698.1:1962-12582 GCA_007844875.1 Busseola fusca | reverse complement strand
TATAAAAATACTATTTATTTTTTAAATTAAATACATGGAGAGTGGTGATTAGTATAGCGGTTATTGCAAGTTGTTATCAGTTTGTCAAAATAATGAAATGAACAATTTTAGTAAAAAACTGGATTATCCAATCAAAATAAATATATACTTATTAGATAATTGACATTTTATTAGTTACGTCGTAAAGACAAATGTCAAAACGGGCCTTTTAATTTGTGATAAGTTTAGCCTGGGCTTGTGGGGGAGGACAGCTACAAGAGCGGTGTCAGCGGAGCTCTCGGGGTCATCGAAACATTGGACATCAAACGAAGAACATGCTCTCGCGCTCCGTATCGTTGAGTTGTGTACCTACAGTGTGTGATTCGCTAGTGTCACTAACTTGTTCGTAAATTATAATCGGATTTCAACTGCAAACCATTTTTCTATTATGCCAACACTACCCACGGTACGCCCACAGTGATTACAATATGCCTGATGATGACGAGAGACGGACATAAGGTATATATATACCTTCTCCGACATATCTATTATGTATTGTAAGTCGACTGTATATCTGGACAATAAAGGACTTCATTTCTTGTCAATTATTTTTTAAATATAAAATATCTAAAAGTAGTAAGTACCTTCTCACAAGTAGTGCCGTAATGTCCGGGCGTACAGGAGCAGTTGAACCGGTGCTCGGTCTCGTCGCGCAGCCAGGGGTGGCACGTGCCGTTGTTCTGGCACGGCGCGTCGCCGCAGCCCTCCAGCACCACGGAGCAGTTCTGTCCGCCCCAACCCTTCGCGCACTGGCAGAAGTACGACGCGCGCCCGTCGAAGCACTTGCCGTGCGCGCATGGGGTGTATCTGAGGAAACCAATTCATCATTTTTTTTTTCTCAAAATATTGTGTTATCCGTCCTGAAATGAAATGATTTATTTTTCTGAAAGTAGGTTTGTACAAACACTTTTACATGTCAATGTTTTTTTTTTCCTGTCCGTAACTTTCACCGTTCATTGGGTTGATCATGAAAATGTGGAAAATCATTTTGGTCCTTTGTCACATATATATGTATGGTTTTGATACCGAATAAAGAGCAAAACAAATTATCCAATGCCGTGGTTGCTTCCCGTTGTTTGATACGTTTCAACAGATCGGAAAGCCGCACCTCTGGCACTCGTCGATCTCGGTCTCGCAGTGCTCGCCCTCGTAGCCGGCGAAGCAGTCGCACGTGTATCCGCCGATGCCGTCGATGCACTTGCCGCTCTCGCACGGCGACGACGCGCACTCGTCGATGTTCAGCTCGCAGCGCGACCCCGTCGTGCCCAGCACGCACACGCACTCGAAGCTGGAATATGGAACAACATTTTTATTTAGGCTCATTTTTTATCTTCGGTAAGAAGTATTGTGCTCAAAAATTCATCACATTGTCGTTATATGTGAGTGAAAATGTCTGCTGAGACAACTATAATTTATTATTGTTTTGAAAAATCCAAGGTTGCCTGACATTTTTATGACATAAATATTTCAAAAGTAGAAATTAAGCCGACTCAAGGTTTGGTGCCCTAATGACAGTTGAGTTTGAATTACCTTTACCGAGATGAGAATCTAATCATAAGTTTCGGAGATTCGGTTAGCTTTTATTGTTGTTAGTAAGGGGATGCTCACCCGCTAGCGGTCTCCAGCTCAAAGGGCTGGTAGAAGGTGGCGGGCAGCAGCATGTGTGGCTGCGGGCCCACCTTGCGCCGTGGCGCGCCGGGCGGCACGTACAGCGACGCGTTGGAGCGCTCCAGGCACACGCCGCCGTACTTGCACGGCTCGCTCTCGCACTCGTTTATGTCCAGCTCGCAGTTCTTGCCTGCAGTACACAATACACATCCAATATTACAACTTGAGACGAACGCGACAGAGTAACTCGTGAAGTGCTTTACTTTCCATTTTTTTTTTTCAAATTTGCAAGTCACTGTCGGTATACACACACATACATATATATACAGTTTTTGTAATTTGCAATTAGTGTTATAACTTTAAATTACAAAAACCGTATTACATTCTCCAAAGCCTGGAGCACAGGCGTAAGGTAGCCAGGCTTTCAGGATGCATTTTGGAGAGTGTGCGCGTTATATAAAAACTGCGTCATGGAGGTCGGATAGGCAGTCGCTCTATTTAAGACATTAGAGATTATAAAAAGCCGATCCCAACATAGTTGGAAAAAGTCTAAGCATGTGATGATTGATGACAAACAAATCAAAACAGAAAAGCTGTGCGAAAAAAATAAGTAAATTGTAGTACAATGTTATTGTTCTAACCGGTGTAGGCCGCGTAGCACTTGCAGTGGTAGTCGTTGACGTCGTCCACGCAGGTGCCGCCGTTGCGGCACGGCAGCGGCGCGCACTCGTCGATGTTGACGTCGCAGTCGTCGCCGGCGTAGCCCGTGCCGCCGCACTCGCAGCTGTAGCTGTTCAGCCCGTCCACGCAGCGCCCGCCGTGCTGGCACGGCGCCGACTGCCGCCACCAAAGGTTGTTACAATCCGACACGCCAATTTAAATAAAATTTCATGTTAATAAACTTTGCGTGAAAATGTAAATCTGACGCGACCAGACGTCTCGTTATAACAATATGAATAATGAACACAACAACTAGTACGGATCTCGCCGGCAACAATACGGTCGCGACCTCGACCGATCGATTACCTCACAGTCGTCGATGTCTATCTCGCAGTTGGGCCCGGTGAGTCCGTCCTGGCACACGCACGAGTAGCTCGCGATGCCGTCCACACACGTCGAGCCCGCCGCGCACGGGTTCGCCTCGCACTCGTTTATATTTATCGAGCAGTCCTTTCCTGTAAACACAACATTTCCAATAACATAGGGAATAAATGAAATCATTATGTAATAAAATGATCATAGTTGTCTGGCGACCTTCGAAGCCCTCCAAGCAGGTGCACTCGTAGTTGTTCTCCTGGTTCTGGCAGGTGCCGCCGTTCTTGCACGGCGCCGACAGGCACTCGTCGATGTCCTGCTCGCAGCTGTCGCCCGTATAACCTGTCCATAAATTTACATAATAATTGACAGCTTATGAGGGCAATTACACATATCTGTGACTTTCATCCACACATACCGGGCTTGCAATAACACTCGTAGGATCCGGCGATGTTGAGGCATACTCCGTGGTTACATATTTTCGGCATCATTGAGCATTCGTCTATGTCCACTTCGCAAAATCGCCCTGAAAGTAAAATACTTAATAAGTAAAATTCATTTATTATTAATATTATTGTCATTACAATTATAATACCGGCTTATTTCTTGCTATTTAAACATACCTTTAATAATTAAGAACAACACTAACAGTTGAATTAACATAATCAGAAGTAAAAATTAACAAGATTAAAAATAGAACTAGACTTGGAATTAATACTCATTAAATCTCAGAAAATAAATTATTCACATAATACACATTTCACAGCGAGTTTATAGCAGGTATTCAGACCAACAGCGGTAATGAAACTGAAAAATGAACACTATAAAAACAGAAGAAACTTTGTAAATCCTTTTGTAAAACGAAAATTTTATAATTGTTCTTAGATAACTCATGCTTATATTAATCATTTAGAGTAAATTATAGTTTCAATTATAAATTGATAATGGTTATTTCAGAAACCGGAAACGAATACTTTACGGTTATAATTGATTTTCATAAAAGGGGAACACCGCCCCGCATGACATTGCCATCTGACAGCTGAGTGTGAGTTCTACTGAGTACTGTCAAAGTGTCAAACTGTTGTGAACCAGAGAATTGCGACACTTGCGACCTATTTCGTGTTTATAATGAAAAGCTGTAATGTTGTGATTTTATTGAAAAGAGACGGCCAAATTGTTTAAAAGATATATTTAAATGAGTTTCAATAAAAGTGTAAAGTGTATGAATCATCGCCATGCTTTATTCAATAAGCAATGTTTTGAGGTTATGTCGGAGACAAAAGTTTTTACAAAACAAACGTTTTACCCAAGTGCGGGTGATAACTGGCATTGAAACTGAACCAAATGTAAAGGAAAATGACAACAGTAAAGATTTTCCACAGTTACTTCAGAAATTTAAGGATAAAATTACATTCAACTCCTACTTGGAAAATGACAAGTTGAAATTAGGTTATTATAGGTATCACAAGAAAACGGTGAAAGAAGCGAAGGCGAGAATAAGCAAAGAGTTGAGGGAGAAGAGTTTACCGCCGCTCCCGATATCCTTACAGTATTACGTCGATAAAGATCGATTGCTTCAAGATGAAGAGGCTGCCTCTACTGCAGAACCTTACAAGGAGTTTCAACTGCCTTTTGGTACCTCTTCAAAAATTGACTACGATGATAATAAAAGTGTTCCATCTAAATGTGCTCCCGGTACTAATGTTAGCACGGAACAGGAATTTGATCGCTCAAATATAAACCAATGGATGACAAACTATGAGTACTTTGATGACACTAAAATTGCTTCTGAAGAGTTGGAAGATGGAGTAGAAACTGAAAACGAATGGTTAAAACAGTATGGTACTCCTGACCCTACAGTAGCTGTGAGCAGAGTGCCATGTGGAGGTTGTGGAGCTCTCTTCCACTGCAGCGACCCTGCCATTCCAGGGTACCTGCCCAGCGAGATCTTCAAGCACCGAGAAGTGGAGGAACTAAAGACTATGGAGTGCCAGAGATGTCACTTTCTCAAGGAGTACAACATTGCATTGGATGTGAGTGTCCAGCCAGAAGAGTATGAGAAACTACTGCAGTCCATCAGGTAAAAAAAATCTGACAACACTTTTGTATACCATTGTAATTATAATCTTATTTACTTTGGAAATAAAGTGTGAACAGACAGATGTCATTATCATGATCATTCATCATTCTCCTGCCATTATCCCAATTTATTTGAGGTCGACGCAATAGGTCTTTTTCTTTCATACTTCTCTATTAGACATCATCTCCGAAGTCACCCTTCCTAACCATATCATCATTCACACATTCCACCATTGTTTCTTTGGTCTTTCCCTACTCCTGAGCCATTGAATTTCATACTCACAATGACATGTCATTGTATGAATTAAATATTAATTTATTGATGTCTTGTAATTATTTTTATTAATTAATTGTGGCAGCCTGGTAAATGATAATGATAAGCTGTATTTGTTTGTACTTCTTAAGCCATTTATAGAAAAAGATTTGAGTGTCAAACAAAGATTTTTGTATAAGTTTCTCAAACTTTATTTAAATTCTTTCCAGAAATGTAAAATCTCTAGTCCTACTGATGGTGGATCTGTTGGACTTCCCATGCTCCATATGGCCAGGTATTGTGGACATCATAGGCACAGACAGACCCATCATAGTTGTTGGGAATAAGGTCAGATAAACTTAACATTTTTGGATTTCTCAATAATTTTAAATGTTTACATTAAATTCAATTTATCAATATCAGCTTACTGACATGGCTTCATGATATTACATACATTGAAATGCCTCATTTTAGCGAGCACTGTGGAAAAAAATTGGCACAAAATCTAATTAAGCAGTGCTTGTTTTTCAGGTGGACTTGTTACCTGGCGATAGTTATGGATACTTGAAACGCATAAAGCAATCTTTAGTGACAGAAATCAACAAGTCGAAACTAGGTGAAGCCAACATCAAGTACATTGCTCTGATATCTGCTAAAACAGGCTACGGAGTGGAGGACTTGATCTCCACCATGTTCAAGGTGTGGTTGTACAAGGGCGACGTGTTCCTAGTCGGCTGCACCAATGTCGGCAAGAGCTCCCTGTTCAATGCATTGCTACAGTCCGACTACTGCAAAGTACACGCCATAGACATCATCAAACGCGCCACAGTCAGCCGGTGGCCTGGGACAACTCTCAACCTCCTCAAATTCCCCATAAACAGACCTTCAGGATGGAAAATATATCAACGAACACATAGATTACAATCAGAAGCCAAACTCTACAGGGTTGAGAAGCAAATTAGAAATGCTCAGTTGTATGGCAAGACGCCGAGCGAAGCGCCCGCCTTGATAGGACATATCGGACGCTCGTTCTCTGAGCACTATGTCGACCACGACCCCAACAAACAGAAAATGATGGTTTTAAATGAAAATCACAAAATATTTGCTAACAGTAAATGGTTGTACGACACACCCGGCGTCATTCACCCTGATCAGGTGCTATCCCTGCTAAGCACTGAAGAACTACTTTTGACCATTCCAAAACAGCTGATTAAACCACAGACATACTTTATGTATGAGGGATCAACAATATTCATCGGCGGTTTGGCTCGCATCGATCTCGTGGATTGTGCGGAACCTTGCCGCTTCACGATATTTTGCTCTGAGAGTTTGCCCATCACTGTCGCGAAGACTGAGGACGCTGCTGAGCTTTATGATAATTTTGTGGGCACGGAGTTGTTTGCTGTGCCTAGCGGAGGAGTAGAGAGACTGAAGAACTGGCCAGGGTTGCAACAAGGGTCTGAGGTACTAGAGTACCCTGGAGAGGGACCCAAGATGGTCTGTGGGGATATTGTACTGTCCTCAGTGGCATGGGTTGGAGTGACAGCTAAAGTAGGCACGATATGCAAGGTGCGCGCATGGACACCTGAAGGCAGGGGTATCTACAGACGGTACCCCTCAGTTCTGCCATACTCTATCAACCTGAAGGGCAAGAGGCTACGGGATTCGCCGGCGTATTTAGTAGGAAAAGTTTTCTCTGAAGAACAATAAATCTTAACTATATATGCATTCAACTATGAAGAAGCGGAGAACATACTGACCGGTATAGCCAGCCTTGCAGAGGCAGTGGAACAAGCCGTTCTCGAGCGCCACACAGTTGCCGCTGTGGCACGGCGACGAGGCGCAGGCCGAGTCCGCGGCGGCCGGGGCGCAGCGCCAGGCCGGCGCCGCCTCCACGCACTCGTGCTGCGGCGCGCACGGCGCGGCCCGGCAGTCGGCCGCCAGCTCGCAGGCCGCGCCGGCCCAGCCCGGCCGGCACTCGCAGGCGCCCGACTCGCGGCACACGCCGCCGTTGGCACAGCCGCGCGCGCCGCAGCCCTCGGCGGCGCCGGCGGGCACGTCGCAGCGCGGGCCCGCCCAGCCCGCCTCACACTCGCAGCGGAAACCTGTCGGCTGCGCGCACGCCGAGGACTCGTTACTACACGACTTACTGGCTTGATAACGTTGTGCGCAAAACAGTCGTGTTAAAGTGTTAAATCCAAAGAAACCGTAATCCAACGTTATCTACTTGACGTCTATCAAATGTGAATTATTGAAATGTGATGGGTATAAATATTTTTCATGTTATCATTAACTTAGCGAAAGTACAAATAAAACCCATTCTACTCGATTCGAGTACTTTTCATGTGACTAGCATGTGTATTGTGTAATCCTGGGAAGTGTCGAGCGTTATTTAATTAATTCTAGCTTAGCCTACTTACTCAAAAAGTTAATGAAAAAATCTCAAACAAACATGCAACAAGTAGAAGCTCACATAAAGCCCGGGCTGGCGGGTAGATACTCACGAGTTCCTGGCAGCTCTTGGCGTGCAGGCACGGGCCGCTGGCACAGCGCTCGGCCGCCTTCAGGTCCGACAGCGCCTTGCCGGCCGCCTGCTCGCAGTACGCGCCTAGCACATGCACACACGTAAGCGACACATACGGAACGACCACTACCATTCACCGTAAGACTCATCTTCACAACTCCTCTCTCGGAGCAAAGTCGGCGTAGCAGATGTATTTCGTCGTCGTCTAGGGTCTGCCCACACAAATCGACACGGAGTCGACTTAAGCGGCTCTACATGTAAGACATAGCGCTGTAAGCGACATCCTCGCGTCGACCCAGCCCTGATGATGCGTCGCGACGTTACCACGTATTTCACTCTTATTGCGGAATAAAAGTGTTACCAAGCAGATTAAGCAGAGTCCACGTTGATAAGTGTGAGGAAACCCTTAGCCGCTGGACTAATGAGATGTCAAAATTTAAAATTCATGCAAACGTCGACGAAATGGTAACACAATATTGATGAAATTATTAATGCTAAGGCAATCAGGTTATTCCGTTGTTCCACTCTAAGTTGGATAATCGAAATGGGGTGGATACTCGGAATTCGAATATTATTTTTCATCACATTGTTTCCCACATCTGTGTACCGTCATTCATAGAAACTAGCGCGCACTACTAGACATTAGCTTACCTTGTTACAACAGACGTGTCAGTACGTCTATTATAACAGAAATTTAGAAAAGGATCTCAAATGTGCTGTTAGAGTTTAAAAGAGATGAATTGATCTGGGATACCTACATAATGAAGTCAACTCCATAACGAAAGTATGGTCACTATATATATTGATCATTTTCTGGACTTATTTTATTCCTAAATGATTAGCTTCTGTCCACGACAAGACGGCGCAGGGGCACATTGTGAATTTAAAATAATCTTTCAAATCCTACGAGTTCCAGAGACAAGTTCTTCAGTTTTATTATTAGCATAAGATAGGATATATAAATATTATTTAAAATTTGAGTTAAATACAATACATAATATGATTTCTGATTAAGTTTATGGTAAGTAAAAATTTATTAAAGTGTATGAGTATATTTACTTCTGTACTGTATAAGCTTACTGTACTTGGGGTGAAAAGTCTGAAAACAATCTGTAATGTATTTCGGTTATCCGTCCTAGGGTGGATAAAACAGAATAACTTAGGAGTTTAGACAAAAAAACAAAGCGCATCATGGGTAGAGGCCGTGGAATGCAAGAGAACAGTCACGCGCACGATACAATGTTCACGAAATATCTAGACAGGCGAAACACATCAACAATAAACATTACGGAAACCGTCATACATAATCTAGAAAACTAAAATAACATGGCGACTCTATGGCATTTCACTAAATGTTTTCAATACAATTCACAGCTAAACAACCGAGTCGCCACAAAGGCCTTTTAAAATGAATTGGCGAAACTTCATCGACGCGATGGGACGTATTGAATAGCAAATAAACAGCTGATTAAGAGGTCAATTGCCCTCGTGTCACGAGATGTTCACAAAGTAATGATTTTATAAAAAAACTCATTTGTTGCTTTTCAGTGCTTTTAAATGTCGATTGTTTGAGTCACGTGTGTGAAGTAGCAGCAATGAAGTACAACGGGCCCGGTATGGCTGCATTATATTGATATGGCATAGGGTCGCCGTCGTGCCCCTACAAGAGCGCGCGTACCTTTGTACCCGGGCGCGCACGTGCAGTTGAAGTGGTCCCCGGCCAGCACGCACGTGGCCCCGTTGAGGCACACGCCCGCCTCGCACGCGGCCTCCAGGCTCGTGCAGTTGGGCGACACGCCGGGGGCTCCTGCGGTTGTGTTAAACATTTCAATTGGTTTCACAACACCTGATATGTTTGATAAGGGAGGAACTTGCCCTTCCTGTATCGTTTTAGGACTGTTTAATTAACAATTTACCATAGTATCCGACGTCACAGACGCACATGACTTGCTTAGCGATCACACCTGCTATCATCATGTTTGGTACACCTGCAAACAATTATTTTATTGTGAATGTTGGATATAACATTTTTATATTTAATTCATTTATTTATCATTTTTTCATTCATTTTTTTATTTTATTATATTTTAATTTGACGATTGACTAATTCATATGAAAATATTTCTTAAAAGGTAGGTAGGTACTGACTCTGAGTCTCTCAGAAATGTTACCCCTTTATTAATAAACTAGCTTCCACGACAGACTTCGTCCTGTCAAAAGTTATGCAATTTTTTAATTTTTCCCCCCGTAAGAACCATTCTCGTACTTCTAGGAATATTCTAAAAAAAGAATTAGCGAAATCGGTTCAGGCGTTTTCAAAATTTGCGCTTAGCAAGACATTTGGCGATTAATTTTTATATTATAGATATTCATAAAGTTTAGTAATTATTGATGTCTGCTGAACCATACGTTATTGACGTTTAAACGTATCATTACGTTAAGTAATGTTTGATAATAAATGGGTTAATCTAAAGAATGTCTTGTCGAAGCGGTTCGTGTGTTGGAGGTTCTGGGCGATGTGTCTACATATAAAGAAATTCAATCCCTTATGATCGGTTTTCATTATATGAAGGCAGATCGAAATCCTTTAAGCAAACAGGAGTGTTATGAAAGCGCAATCATAAGAAATGTCGCCGAGTAGGCAGTGTGCTCACAGTGCGAGTTGGGCGGGCACACGATGTCCTGGCAGGTGGCGGGGTGCGGCGCGGCGGGCGCGCAGTGCGGCGGCGCGTAGCCGCGTGCGCACACGCAGCGGAAGCCGGCGCCGCCGCCCTCCTCCACGCACGCGCCGCCCGCGCCGCACGGGCCCGACGCGCACGCCGACACCTGGGGGACCGCCAATCTCAACTCTATTTCTATGTCGATAACTCGATTTCGGAGTGACTAGCACTATTGAAAAAGTTATAAAATGGGATTGAAGTTGTAGTGTAAACTGAACTTTATTGTGTAGGAATTTAAGTTATTTTTTCATTAATTCATATTTGTTTACATTTTTGGCGAATAAATCGCGAATACAGAATACATCCCACGGGTACCAGAAGAAGGACTCGACTGTCAAACTTTTATTGTTTAAATACGAAGC
>VKGM01012682.1:11796-25613 GCA_007844875.1 Busseola fusca | reverse complement strand
TGGGTTCGATTCCCACCCAGGACAAACGTTTGTGTGATGAGCACGATCATTTGTTCTGTGTCTGGGTGTAATTTATCTATAATATGTATGTATTTAGAAATATATAAGTATGTTTATCAGTTGTCTACTACTCGTAACACAAGTTGTGCTTAGTATGAGACTAGATGGCGCTGTGTGAAAGTTGTGGAATATTATTATTATTATTACATAATTAAAATACAGAAACAATAACATATTTCACCCACATAATTTTCGATTCCGTGGAAATACCGGAATAAAAAATATCCATTTTTTTAAAGTTACCCCACACTAGGAATTTCTCCTGTGTTGTGGGTGCGTTTACAAACATTTAAACTCACATACACAAACAGCCAGACCCGGAACAACTACCTGTAGGCCATACAAATATTTGTTCCGCGCGGGAATTGAACCCACAACACGCAGCGCAGCAATCAATCGCATAACCACTGCGCAAACCGTGCCGTCAATCCAATGATCCTATGTGATGATTCTGGTTTAAACTATCTTTGTGCCAAATTTCAGTGAAATTCGTTTAGTAGTTTTTGCCGCTCAGGACATTTTAAACCTAAACATTACTAAGGTCCCAAAAGGTGGACCTGGTGAAAGCCGCAGGAATCCCATGGATGCGAGAAGCACAGAACCGGTCGAAGTGGCGATGTTTGGGGAAAAACCAATATCCATAATTGAACACCTTTGGGTTGAAATTATGATGATGCTGATGAAATATTATTAAAGATATTATGAGCATCTTTTAGTAACCATCAGTGTCCCACTGCTGGGCATAGTCCTCCCTACTCTTCTTCCATCTCTTTCTGTCCAAAGTCGCCAAGGATCAATCTTTATCGATGTCGTAAGCCATTAAGCGGGACCCACTAGGTTGTAAGTTTGGCCCATTTGTCTGACATGCGGCAGATGTGTCCAGTCCAATTCCATTTAAGCGTGGCAGCTGTCCGAGTGACATCAGCAGTGCGATTCTGTAACCATCTCACCGTGAAAACGTAGGTGACGTGAGCGAAGTGAGCGGTCATTCCAACTAATGCTAGGGGATTGGCACTATTGACAGCTCACGTCACCCGAATTTTCACAGCGTGATTTCTTACAGAATCGCTCGGCAGTTATTTTAGTGATGGGACGGATTAGTATTCTTAACCCGGTCCACAAGTTTAAGACCCAGAATACTCCGTTTCATCGCTCTCTGGTAAACCTTTTTTTTTTGGGGGGTTGGGAAATTATGAAATGACCTCTCCCGCTCTGGGCGGAGCGGAAGGGCGCGTCAGACTTTTACTGACTAAAACCCACCCCTGTTCCTTCACCTGCCTATGCGCCCCAGGGACCCCGGTCACTCTTTTTCAAACGGGCCGCGGCCTTGGGGCAGGCATCGGACCTTAAGGACCCCACGCTATGCTGACTGCATCTCTTTGAGGCGCGCGTGGAACACGATGCGCCGTCGACCCGGGCCTGGTCCTTACCACGCTTAGGCGCGGGCCTGCGGGCGGCGAGCAATGGGTATCTCGCCGCCCGCAGGCCCGCGCCTACGATGGCCGAGAGTTTGGTGCCATCTCCCGACGACCAGGGCGTCTCCTGCGGCGGCTAGGGGCGAGAGGGTGCTGCGACCGCCTCTCCCTCTCGCGCTCCGCTTCCTCCTTTGCGAGCATTACTGCTTCGCAGAAGGAGGCGACAGCCGGTGTTTGCCGCTTTAATACAGTGCGAACCCGAGCAGTGACGCGCTGAGCTAATCGTACATTTTTCTCTGTGGTAAACCTTGAGTGGACTCTGCTGAATTATAAGTAGAAGCCAATAATGTTCTCACTGCTGGGATACAAGCCTCCTCTTTACGAGAGGGTGGAGGGTGGTTACGGAGGGTTTACCACGCCCGCTCTATGTGGGTTAGTAGATGTCGCTTGACGTGTCTTCAAACTGTTGGTTCTAGGACATGGTGGTTTGCACCGGATCACCGTTTTCGGAACCACGATCTACAATTCGTAAGTCGGGCCCGTTACCACTGGGCCACCACTGCTAATGATATTATTATTATTGTCTACATCCAAACATTTATTTAAATGTCCAATAGACACAAATCATTAAAATTAAGAGCCTCGACAGTTTTCTTAAATCATCCTCCTCTTTTCAATGAGGCTGGCTTTCAGAGGACGTGCGACCCGTCTCAGTGTGGGGCCGCTAAATAAGCAAAATCTAAAATAAGTACAAAAACTTAAAAAAAAAAAAAAAATATCAAAGCTTTTGGTTTTTTTGTCATTTTCATCTATTTAGAATAAAATTTTACGTTTCGTGAATAAAGCGTGACGAGAAAAATCCATATGTTAGTAAGTACTTGGCTAACATATTTGAATAACTAATTATTATGAACATAGGTAAATAAATACATAAATAAATAGGTACTTCCAGAATTTTAGCAGTCGCTGATGGTCGAACAGCAGCATACAACAAGGTTTTACATGTTATGATGATTAAACAGTCCGAAAGTTACAAATATTATCTAAATAGTTTTAAGACGACAGAAGATTGTATACCTACTTTCTGTTTTAGTGTTTCTGGCCTTGACATCACAGCGGATATTTATTGAATGCTGAAGCATCCTGCTGAGGTAGGAGCCTTTTGGCTTCCTATCTAATAGGATTGTCTGATTCAGTTTTTTCTTTGTAACCTTTTTAATATAGGTCACTAGTTTTTTTTTTTTTTTTTTTAATTTTGATTGTGTTTAGTTTAATCTTATAATATTCCTGTTTGTGCCACAATAAACAGTTTTTATTTCTTTCTTTCTTTGCCACATCGCGGCTTTCGAGGCCCCGCCAGCCTAACATGCAAATGTTCTAACACGAGTTAACGAGGCACTTGACTCAGTTCTAACGAGTGCTATTCGACCAGCTCTACTGTTACTTGGGTATTACTCACTAACTCACTACTCACTTTTGCACATTATCTTTTTGGTGTTATGTTGCAGAATGTCAGTGTGCAGTACAGCATCCGACATATATTATCACTATGGTGCGTTATAGCAAAGCATGGGTACCGTTTTTACGCTTTGCGTACGGAACCCTAAAACCACGTAAGGCACAATATTTAACACTACGTATTTACTTACCACGTGGCTAAATAATAACAGCCGCACAGGTCGATCGATCAGGTTAAGATACGCTTGCCGCGGTTGGTCTGTGGATGGGTGACCATCTTTACATACCGAGACGTCTCCGTGCCTCGGAAGGCACATTAAGCCGTTGGTCCCGACTGTCATTCGTAGATCTTTGACAGTCGTTACGGGTCGTCAGAAGTCCGAAAGTCTGACCACCAGTCTTACCAAGAGGTATCGTATTACCCAGTAACTAGGTCGTGGAGGTCAGATAGGCAGTCGCTCTATGTAAAATACTGTTATTCAGCTGAATCCGGTTAGACTGGCAGCTGACCTCAACATAGTTGGGAAAAGGCTATAAGGCAGATGATGATGATAATTACTTACCACAGGAAATAATTGAGTATGGTATAGCTTTTCAAAAACCACGGTTAAAGACGAAAGGGACACATTGCAGTTTAATTCCTGCTTACCTAAAATAAGTTGGAGACACTATATTATATATGACTGTCGTGTCGTGTACGTTAATGTGTTTTAACTGCTTTAAATTACGATGTTATTTTTTACATAGGTACTTATTGACATAATCTTTCTATTATTTAACATAATATACTGACAATTCAATTTTTAACCCTGTGAGTGATTGTAGTGGCATTCATGTCACTAGATTTTGATATTTTTATCTATCCGTTTGGTAGATTCTTCCAAATTTTGTAAATGTGAGGATTTTGTAGGCCTTGTAGACTTTAGATCTGTAGAGCATTTCATATTTTATCAAGTACTTGGTACTGGTTGACAGGCCTATGCTGTCCTCCCATACCCACTGTGACTTAAAAACACTGTGAAAGCCAATTATTTTTAAAAGAGTAACCGTGGAGAGTCTTGCCGGCTCTTCTACATAGGAAACGACCATTTGGAACCGTGCACCTAGCTTCTGACGTTTCATAACTGCCGATGTTGGTTTATGTGAAATGAAAATATTTTGAATTTGAATTTGACGGTCATAATCATCACTACATACGACTGTAAAATTATCCTACTTGTATCATAAATGCGAAAGTTTGTAAGAATGGATGGATGTTTGTTACTCTTTTACATATAAACTACTAAACGGATTTGAATTAAATTTGGCACACAGATAGTTTATAACTAGGATTGACACATAGGATATTTAATTACAGTCACGTATATAGCCTATGTAAACCGATAACTGGCGAAATAGCGGACAGGCATATGTGCCACGACGCGGCCCTTAGAAGCCATTTCATATGTCTCTTAGCAAGCGAAATAGTTATTGCGTGAGGGTGAGGTTACTGTAAATGGTAACAACGTTTCAGGTTCACCCGCAGCATTTACCAAAAAACCCTCATATTCTGAAACTTTTCGAACAACTTTAACTCTTTTCAGTCAACAACTAACCTTAACGATCTAAATTTTCAGAGTCCAGCGAATTCCAAGAGTCATCCAGCTACAGCTCGTATATGTTAGCATCCGGCCGGAACGTTGGTAACTGCCACCACTCGTTACATACGTCACATGCTTAAGCCTCGTATGTTTAGAGTTTGTTAGAAAAGTTAGTGGATTTTTGGTAGTAGCAAAATTGGTTTCGTTGCAAAGTCACACTCAAGAAAAAAACATGACAGAAATGAATCTAGTCTAGTATTTTAGATTGAGAACAACTAATGGGCCCAACAATGAGAGCACCAATTGTCACAAAGCTATGTAGACCTGACCTGCAACAAACATAATGGAAATGAAATACACCACCCAACAGCGACAGAAGATAGATAAAAATGAAGTATCACAAAACAAACAAGCCAAAATAAGTCTCCGACTGCAATATCGGAGATAACCGTGTTTTAGGGCAGGAGTGTGGTTTTAGCCGGTAAGAGTCTGGCTCTGTCTAGACTGCCTTACCAGTGAGACAGTCTGGGCGTCCATTAGGATATCCCACTCCTGCAAAAAAAAAACTCATACTCAAAGAATTTATTTCTAATAAACCATTTTTGAATTGTCAATGATTTGGTCGATGAGGAAGCAAAAGCCCATTCCAAAACGTAGTAGATTCTTAGAGAGAGAAAAAGGCAAGAAACAATAAGGACACTCTTTTAAATCAAAATAGTATGGTTACAAAATATTGGTTACACCATTCCTGTTAAAAGTTATGCATGTGAGAACAATGCAGAACGTTAAAAGCGTCCGTAATGCGAAAATAAAAATAAAAAACTATAAATTAAAATAAGGCATGGCAGTAAAAAGATGACCAGCTCCTAATGATGGCATCCATTCACGAACAAGACGCATGGATTAGCGTCATTCAGCTCAACCATTTTGAAGTGATCTACGTATACATTTAGATCCCTTCAAAATGATTGTTTAATCCAACCCAAGCACCACCATCGACGAGACATTCTTCTTTCTTTCTTTTTTTTTAAAAAAAAACGTTGCCCCACACTAGGAATTTCTCCTGTATCATGGGTGCGTTTACAAACAGCAAACTCTCAGCCGCCAGGGCACATTCAGTGAATGTACCTACACAGTAAATGGTAGCTTTACAGTATGTATATAGTACACACTTTATATACCTAATGCAATAATATTATGTTAAAATCAAACCACACATTTGTCAGAAATCGTGCAGCTCAACTCAAAACTTAAGGAGCTAAACGATTGGACGAAAAATGTTAAAAAAGGACTTTTAGGTAGGTCACATAAATTACTCAAACTGCTAGACCAAGACAAAAACTAATTGAAATTTATTTCAATTCAATTCAGCTTATAATACCTTTAGGTTATAAAAATAAATTATGGTACGTATGGATTTACAATTTATATACAAAGAAACATATACAACAGTCATGTAAAATAAAGACATGATTAATGTAACAGTTTTTCAAAGCCCAATAATATTGTAACTATTTCAATAATTTCTTGTATTCTGTTTTAACAGAATCCCACATTTTGAAATAAAATAATTTTGAAAATTCTTAGCGTTATTTACGTTGTTGAGCAGACGAATTTATGAAAGCTATGAAGCTGTGAATAAGAAAATTCAAATTCTCGTATTGTGATCAAAACTGTGTTAAGTAATTAGGGTGCTTTATAGTTACTGACATCGTGATAATTATAAACAAAAACTACGTTATAAATGAATCGTTAAAGTTATTTTATCATGCAACTCTATAAACCCACTTTATTCACAGCTAGTACACCATAAGTAACTATGAGTCTCTTAACATATTGAATATTTCTTTCATCAAAACCATTACCCTCCTTTCTTCGGCAGTCGGGTAAAAACTATGGAAACCCTGCATCCTCTCCATCCTACGTTCGCGATTAAGAAGATGTAAACAAATATTTGTTTAGGTAAGACTTTTACTATTATTTTTCTATAGGACACATTTTGAAATCTACATATTCGTTTAAGTGGAAATAACATCATTATCTTCACTTTCCATGTATACGAATCAGGTAATGTCATAAAATACATGAACGTTATCATCTCAATAAAATTTGAAATCTTTTGTATTGGTGTTGATCGCCAAACAAATGTTTTCGGTCGTGCTTGGTCCATCTGAAAAAGATAGTTTTGCTTATGTTAATTATTTGGCAAATTCAAGGAAGAAATAGTACCTACACACCAACTAGTGCCCTTTTTTCTTTTCCCCCTAACCTTTTCCCAGTTTATCTGTTGTCGGGCCTCCTTGTGCATTAGCGAAGAATTGAATCGCCGAACCCGGATTGTCTCAGGTAATAAGTTTTTAGGTCAGTCCAACCAATGCAGCTGTATTATAAATCAAACGTAAGAGTGTTCAACTTAGCCTATAGCACTTAAACTGTTGGACATGGGCCTCTCCTAAGATGCGCCACAATCTTTCTGAATCTGTCCTAGCCACCTTTTTACGATTGTCAGTCTGTCTCGCACGTAGATACACAATTTACTTACCAATATTAAACCATTGCGTGGTGGGTATCCCAGACTCCTGTCTTGCTTGAACAATGGCTTCTCTGATGGCAAACGCTACCACCACCGTCGCACATGTAGCTGGTTCACCGGTTGCTATAAATAAAAATGACTTAATGAATCCATTCTCTAATTTATAATCTTGCGAAATAAACGAGTTTACAAGTTGATTAAGTTTGTTGGACAAATGACACATGTAACGTCCTTTATAAATAGTTTTTACTAATACGGAATTTAAGAAAACCTGACCTCAGCTTATTAAACAGGCCATACATAGTTCTTACCGGGTCGATGGTAATCACTCAGCCCAGAATATGGTTACTAGTTTGACACCTTCAGAAACGGTTATAAATTGTATTATTCGTCATAGACTTTTCTTATTTCACTCTTACCTTTAGATCCAAGTACAAGATCATTACTAAAAGAGTTCTTTTTGAAATACACTCTGAAGTCTTGAGGAATGTCTCTCGCTTCAGGTACGTGATATTCCCAGGTTCTATCTGTGAGGATTGCACCAGATTCAGCGTAGATAAGCTTCTCGCAAGTCCAGTACCCCAGACCCATGACAAAGGCGCCTTCCACCTAAACAGAAAGAGATACAAATATGATGGTTAAAAACACTTTAAGCAAGAAATACTCAGTATAAATACTAAGTAAACAAAACATTGGATATAATGATTACTAACTTGTCCAACATCTATCTCTGGGCTGACACTCAAACCTACATCTTGCAACATATCAACCCTTAATACTTCAGATTCTCCCGTCAGTACGTCTATTTCAACTTCACACAACGCCATACCATATACATTATAGGTTTGTACATCGGCAAGACTAGTAAACCCGTGGGCCTGAAGATCCACATTGGCATCAAATGCTGCCTTTATGAGTTGTTCCCAAGTTGGATCAGTCAATGTAGCCCTAATAGGTGCTAATCTAGCGTTCAATTCATCACAGCATCTCCTCAAAGCAAAAATTATACTCGTTGTCGTCAGACTTCCTCCAGAAATAAAACTATTAGGAGCAATAATAGTGTTGTTTCCTTTTATCTGAATCTTTTCAATAGGTATTTTAAGGAAGAAAGCGGCTATTTGAACTGCTTTAGTGTTTATGCCTTGTCCCATTTCGATACCAGCGTGGGTGATGACGACAGTGCCATCTCCATGGAAGACTGATAAGTTTACATCGAAACGTTGTGCGCCAGTAGGAGACCATCTTGCAAATGCCCATCTCATACCTCGTTTTTTCCATCTATTTTGAGTGTTGAAAGAGTCTACTGCAGCTCTTCTGGTATCGTATTCAGCATTTGCTTTCAGGGTGTCTACCATACCTGACATTTCGTTGAACTTGGCTCGATCTAGATTAGCTAAACGAACAGCCACTGGGTCCAAAGAAAGTTCATAGGAAATTCGTTCCATTACGTGTTCCATGCAAGCTATAGCTTCCAACGTGCCTAATTGATGACAAAAGAAAAATAGTGAGTATAAAAGTCAGAATAGAAAAATTGCACAAAATATAAGACCATGTTTATTGAAATTACACTTACCCGGTGATCTACACCAAGTATTTTTAGCTGTATCAGTAACTGTATCAAAAGCCTTGAAATTGATTTTGGTAGCATCGTAGCAATTGTAGTATACGTCCGCACCAAGTGCGGTCAACGTTTCATTTATTGTGAATCCATTGTCTTCATAAATGGTGGAGTTTAGGCTTTGTATCACTCCTGCTCTGTTTACCTTAATCTGGAAAAGGTATATCATCAGTATGATAGTTCAACATCTACATTATAATTTAAAAAACAACAGGAAACTCAGGCGTCGGAGGACTCGTCCACATCGCTTTCATCCGAAAACGTGCCCGAACGAACGTGAATGCCAAAACTAATGATTTTTTCAATGAACTAAATAAGTTATTTATTTTTGTGGTTATTTATTAAATACTTCAAGCCTACCAATGTTTAGAGGTGGACTTAATGCCACAGGCATTTTCAACCAGTCAACTTTGGGTGATCCAGAGATAAACAGTAGTAGCTGCAATCGTGAAACTTGTAGAATAATAAAATATTGTCTTCATTAAAATTGATGCTTAGTGGTCAACCATCATTTTAATAGAGTTTGTGAGTTAGAGAGTTAGTTACCAAAAAAAAAAATAATACAAGAACTAAAATATATTCCAATATACTAAGTACATAATTACATATTGTAAACATAGTTGCTAAAAGTGTTACCTCATAATCATTGACGCAGGGCGATCTCTTGCCAACTGCTCTGAAGTTCGTAGTCAGAGGTTGAATGAACCTGCAGGGACGGTTCAACTTCTGTACGACAAGACTACATGCAACGGCACTCTGGATACTGCGTGATATCTTCATTCCATATCCACCACCAATACGGCGGACGTAACAATCGATTCTAGGAACATAAATAATTAAATAAATGACTAAAAGATGTCAACATGAAAGAAAACTTGACAATATGATTTTGTTGAGAATGTTTCAACCAAAATTATCTGAGCAAACTGCATACGTAAATGACTATGTAACCATGTTGGCAAACTCATTGCTTGTCAATTTATGAACGGCGATTAATCAAAAATTTTATTATTTCTAATGTCCATGTTATCCGTGTATGGTTATTTCCTAGCTTATCTTTATTAGAGACAAGCATGTCAGTAGTAATAATCAAAAACACTGTAGCACCTACTTATTTTCATCCATCTTCAAAGCCCTCGATATCATAACATGCGCTCCATCAAGCCATTGCGTTGCCGTATGCACTTCCAGACCTTCTTCCGTAGGCTTTGCAACACAGAGCAGAGTCTCCATAGTAAAGTGATACTGTCCGTACATCGTGGTACTTCCATTAATAGTTTTGTATACATCTGTACCAGGATTTGTAGCATCAACTGTTAAAAACATAGTGTTTCTAGCAGTATCTGCTTTAGCCACTTTGATGTCTGTAACAGGTTTTCTGACATTGTTATAAGTAACTTTGACTAATTTCGTAGCCCTGTCAGCAATATGTCGGGTTTCAGCTACAATGATGCCGATGGGCTGATGGTAGTATTTGACAGTTCCATTGCATAATACTTCTTCATTGGTTTGGTAAAGTAAACTGTCTGCTGGCGTGAAAGAATTTAGTCCAGGAATGTCTTTTGCTGTGTAGAAAGCTATAACACCAGGGAATGCCTGAAATAATATAAGAGGTTGATTTTTCGAGAACACTTCATCATCTGCTAAGCCTTTTCCCAACTATGCTAGGGTCAGCTTCCAGTCTAGCCAGATTCAGCTGAATACCACTATTTTACATGGTGCGACAGACTATCTAACCTCAATAACCCAGTTACTGGGTAATACGATAATCCCTTGATTAGACTGGTGGTCAAACTTTCAGGCTTCTAATAACCCGTAACGACTGTTAAAGATCTACGAATTATTACTAGGTGCTTTCTGAGGCACGGGGGGTCTCGGTATATGTAAAGATGGTCACCCATCCACGGACCAACCGCGGCAAGCGTAGCTTAACCTGATCGATCGAACCGTGCTGCTGTTATTATTTAGCTTCAAGGAACAGCTTTGTGATCTGGAAATATCATTCGACACTTAAGTTACTACGCTGGCCAAGCCACCAATCGCTGACGTTTATCACCACATCCGAGGCAAGCCTAGCTTAACCTAAGGGTCCGTGGCTAAATAAAAACAGGTCGTCGATCGACCTGTTTTTATTTAGCCACGGACCAATCCTTTCAAAAACACTTATTATGAGCAAACTTAACAAACTGCTAGCATGAATGCTTGGTAGGTTACTTACCAATGCAGCACTGGGGTCGATCTTTGTAATAACTCCCAAAGCTACAGTGCTGAGCACGAACGCACCAAATACTTCGTGAGGTAGACTGGGAATGTCGTCAGTGTACTGTGCTTCACCAGCACATTGGATCTGAAGTAAAAGAATATTTCCATTTTCATTTGAAAAGTAAAAAGTATAAATTCGCCTTAACAAAAAAAAAAATACATTTTAAAAAGTGAATCCTCGCAGCTGAAGATATCTAATGTCAGATAGTATTGACAAAATCTAAACTAAAATGTCTTCTGAAAATCAGCACTTTTGAACATTACCCTTCTTCACCCCTTCTTAGTGCCTCTAGCTAAAATTATTATGTGGCAAATATTTTTTTTCCAGCAGCAGACTTTTTATAATTGTTTGGATTTCTTCATATTAAAAAACACATGCAGTTCAGTCAATTTATAAAGTAATTTCTTACCAAAGCTTCTACTTTAGGAATGGGTTGGTTCAAAGGCCACATCTTTGGATCCGTGGTGAAGATCTGTCGCGCATCCGAGACTGGTCTGGAAGCATGTAGGTGGACAGTGCCGGACTCATAGCGTGCTTTCCTGCTGTTCGGTGGACAAAGTGTTAGAAGACCCTGTAACAGAGACAATGAAACTCATTAGATATATTATATAAACATATATATATCATACGCAAAATACGCGCATTGTCGTGGAGTTGCGGACACCAGCCCGTATTACCTATGCATATACATAAATATACATATTACACTTCTAAAGATATAATATTCTTGCAATATTCAACTATTTTGAAGAGATGTTCGTTTGATAAATAAGGACATGAACAGAAAAACTTTTACGGTTATCAACTTGTAAAAGGTTAGAAACACGGCGGTTGTTCGTGAAATTGGCCCGTTACGACAGTATAATACAAAATCCTATCCACTAGTTATTATAAAAGACTGTCTTTGTTTTAAAACAACTTAGTCTAGACAGGAAATTCTGCGGAGATAAAAACAAGAAGTTTAATAGTTCGTGTAGTTACTGCATTTTCGCGTTTCTGTACGAAGTAATCATGAGATTCGAGCATGTTTCTTGGTTTTCAGGATAGAGACATAAACTGGAAAACAAATAAACTGTGAGCACAACATGCAACACAGTAAGATTGTAAACTGAAAACATTTCTATTTCCTTCTAAGAGAATTGATAATATGTTTCCATTTACGTCTTTGAACGACCTTATGAGAAGTGTTACTTTACATATTTATTTTATTATTTATGTACACACAATAAAATACATGAAATATGACAAAATTAAAAACTGAGTACAAAGGTGCTGCTTATTTCTTAAGAAATTTCTTCCAGCAGACCTGCGAAAGGAGAAATTATACAGAAATGTAGACAATAGTGTGTAAGAATAAGAAGAGAAAAAATATAAAACTCATGTTAAATCTAAAACTAAAAATATTAAATATACCTACACATATAATCCAAAAATAATTACATAAGAATACTTAAATAAATACATAATACTAAAATATATAAACATACATATAATATAAAAGTTCTCACGGTATAGAGGAAAGGTGCTGCTCAAAAATGCTCTTTTAATTTTTTTTTTTTCTTAAAATTTCGTAGTTTTAAGAACGATCATAGTCTGATCTCATTCTCAATCTGTCAAAATAACCACTAAAATTCCTAAATTTATGACAAATTGTTGCCATTGGTTGTCGCTGAGATGATACAGTGACTAGATTAGATTTTGAACGTTTTTAATTAAGGGAATTGTCCTTCTGATGATAATGTTCTAAGTAATAAGGATCATCGCTCTGAGGAAAAAACTTATCAATCAAGAACATTTTATGCGACCATTCGTTGACACAATATCAAAACAAATCATTTATTTCAGACTAACATCCATCCATAGGTTACCCACACGAGTAAAAATAAAAAACAGAATAAAAATAAATTAAAACATATTTATATAATTAAATTCAGCTCACAATTTAAAAACTAAATTAAATTAAAACAAAATTCAATAATTAAAAAATAAAAACCGTAATTTAAAATAAAGTAAAAATTCAAAAATTAAAATTAATTAATAACCAAACTACATCAAATAATAATCGAACGCTCTGGCATGCAGCGGCAGCTTTCTCCGCAAAAAAGGCGAATCCCACCGCTCAGACAACATCCTCAGCAGCCCGCTCTAACTGCCACAGGTACAGCGCAGAAGCGACGCACTCTTTTTCCTAATGACACTGAATAAATATGCATGTTGTAAAAATGTTACTGATAAAACAGTACCGCCTAGTAAGCAATGCAAAAGATAGGAAAAAACATATCGCATTTCCGAGTTCCCCACCGTTCCCCACCACGCATTCCGCCGGCAGCGGCACCACGCCCGCTAGAGCGTCCAACGCCATATGTAAATGTACCGCCAGTCCTTCCAAGAACACGCCATCTTCGTTCCCTAATTATTTTTAATTGCCGCAAGCACTGACACGACGCGTACGGCCTTCTACAATTTAAGTTTTTGGATTTTTTTCGCGTCTAGCGCTTGAATCATGTCGATTACATTATGAATGACTCATGTAAGAACACACGCGATAATATTAAGACTAAAACAAGTAGGATTTTTTTACCGGCAACCTTTGTTGTTTGCAGAATGCGTTCGCTCATAAATCAGTAATAGCGCCCTATTATTTGTAGTTCGCATAAATTCGGAGGATTGGTAATTGGATGTATCGTCGGATGCTCTTGCGCCGCGGGTGGTGTGCGGACTAATCACACTTGTCTGCATCGGTTCGCTTGTGAAACTGAAGACTGTCATTTTGTATGACGCATTTTAACAAGTGTGAACACTGTCTTACTTTTGATCGTTGTAAATTGAATAACAGATATAGAGTTTTTGCAATTTCAATTAGTTATATAAAATGATTAAATCATTGAAG
>VKGM01012676.1:3200-13341 GCA_007844875.1 Busseola fusca | reverse complement strand
GTATGGTTTCATTCATTTTCAATAATATGCCTACTTTATAATCTTTCCAAGCGCCTGAAATTGATTTTTTAACCTTGCATATTCTATCTTATATAAATGTAATTTATTATTCATCTTTTATTGTATTTTATTTAATTTTATAAAATTTTATCATCACTAAGTTAGAAGAGTGTTCGTATAATGCAATCGCAATTCTTAAATAATAAGGTCACAATCAATAACATACTCGATACCTAAATCAGATTCGTTATAATATCAATCATATTTCAGGTCGCGAGAGCAAAAACGGTGTTTGTACAAATTTTTCGTATGGAGATTAAAAAAAAAAAAATTGTCATCTTTGATTTTTGTATTATTTTTATATATAAATTGTGTCTAGATATCTTTAGAACACGATACGAATAATCTTATTCTATTTTTGACGGCGATAGGCCCACTAACAATTTTTTTTATAAAATGTTACTTGGACCGTTTTTGCGCTCGCGGCCTTTTTTATAGCCAAACACACAGGCACTCGACTTGACGAATAAAGAAGGCGTTCTTGAAATATGCATAAAACAACCTGTAATAATTTAATGATCGAGCCGTAAAGCAAATATATTAAATATTAATGTCTACAGTAACACTAAAATTATTACAAAGAAAATGATACGATAATGGTTCACGTAATACAATATAAATAAGTTAAATATTCTAAAAAGTTAAAAATACACACGACTTAAACCTAATAGAAAAGCACTCGTATCTTTGTGGTAAAATACTTGCGGCGGACCGCTTGATTTAATTCATTAAATCGATTTAAAATATAAGCCAAAACAAATGTTCAGAATGACAGGAATGGTTATAAACATTACAAATTAAATAAAACAACTAATTGACGGACAAAGGTACAAAATAATGAATAACACGATCGCCGAATGTGTCCGCAGCGCGGGTCTACAACCGTACTCAATGTAGTGTTTTGTACTTTTGTTCTGATAAACGTTACATAAATGTAGGGTTAGTAGTTTATGAGATCATTGTGTCGCACAAAACTTTCGATTATGCGCTTAATTAGAAAAAAAAAATCGACAAAATATGCAGACAAAACATACATTTACGACACTATTTTATACAGCAATAGTCTGTTAAATTAAACTAACCGCACAATGGCCGGCTCAACGATCGACAACTTAAAATAAGACAAGAATATACAAAAAAATCTACACGATAACGGTCATTATGACAAAATACACAATCGATACTAACGTAACGTAAGACTAGCTGAAATGCGATAAACACTATTTAAAATTAAAACTTAAACTTACATCTTTGATTAAAACTCACTCGGTATACGTTTTAAAAAATATTTCAGTTACAAACGATACTCAATTCCAATATTTAAATGCACAAAAGGAATCGCTGGATTTTAAACATGGCAACGCGCCGGACCAGGGCCGCGCCTCACTAAACACATACGTCGAGGAACTACAAAATATACTGGAAAGCACAACGGCTCTAATCGACGATTAGAAAAGTTCTAAAATTGAAAGGCAACACAGAGCTTACATGGCTAAGGAAGGGACGTCTGTGCGTCGGGTCGGGTTCGCGCGGCTCGGCGCGAGCTTGCGTCAGGTGCTGGACTCCTGGTAGGGGCCCGTGACCGTGCAGGGGTGCATCGGGAACAGCGTCGTCCACGACGTCGTGGTGCCCGTGTGGGCCCGCAGCCGGACCTGGGCCGCGCGCCGCGCCGCCGCCGTGGCCTCCACCAGAGCCGACAGCGACGCGAACCCGCCCGGGAACGACTCCGAGCCCTTCCACTTGTCCGGCCCGGGTGTCTGTCGCTCTGGCCCCGGAGTAGTCGCCGGCGACACAGAGTTGGAGTTCGGCCCCGGCGTACCAGGAGTCGGCGGATTCAGTCCCAGTTTCTTCAACCTCATCTTTTCCTCCCATTCTTCGAGACCATGTTTCGGACGATTTAGATTCCTATGTTGGTAAAATACAAGAGATATTCTCGTAGGATTGACTCTGTTCGGGCTTTTAACTGCAGTTGTAGAGTGCATTTCATGTTTTGCACATTCGAAGAGAACGCTACCATGCCCAAGTGCAATAGCAACGCCACCCATTTGACCATCTTTGAAACAATCTAGATTCTCAGTGAATTCTGTAACTTCACCAATTGGCTCAGCTTTTGGTGGTTCAGGCGGGTAGGGAATAGAAAACGGCGGCGGGTATATGCACCAGTTCGGTGAAGACTGACACCAGTTTGGACTTGGATTTTGGTAGAAATTTGGTGCAAAGTTTGGATTGTATTGGTACCCATAGGAATTATAACAATGAGGGTTTCTAAGAAGCTCTTCCCTTTTGTATTTCTCAGCGTTGTAATATGCCAGGCTATTGTAATCGTTGTAAGTGTTCTCATAAGGATTAAAGTGACCGTAAGGATTCGGTGGGAACGAATATGCATTTGCGACTTGTGAGTAGTTGCCATAACTTTGTATCTGTGCCTGATTCCCATAGGCATTCTGGTTGACTGGATGGAAGTTGTTACTAGCAAATTCAGGAACTGGTTTATTAGCTGCTACTTGCATGTTTTGCTCATCGTGGTTGATCGTGAAGTTGTTTTGAGGTATTGGAGTCTGTTGAGGCGTGGAATTGTTCAATCTACTGTCGTAAGGACTCCTGTGCTCATAACCCTGGCTTAAATGAGGCCTATCGGAAGGTGGGTATGGCTTTAGGAACGTAGAATTCTCAATAGCTTCTGGTGGATTTGTATGCTGAGACCTTGATGGTGGTCTTGCTTTCGGGACTCTAAATAAGGAATTCTCGTTTTCAGGCGTCGATTGGTCTTTTAGTTTTGGGTCCCAATTCTTTGATTCAGGCGACTTCCAAACACTTTGACGGGTATCCGATTTCATCATATCATTATTCGGTGACTTTAGTTCTGGGATCTGCGACGGAGCAGGAGATGCGGGCGTGCTCTGAGAGTTTTGTGATATCTCTGTCAGCCGCGGTGAACTGGGCATGTCAAACTCAGGAATTTTGTTTGTAATATCAGCGATCAAATTCTGTTTTTCGGGCTCTGGAGTGACTTTCGGTAGCAATGGATCTGAATTCGTTTCACTCCTACTGGAATCTGGACTGTAGTTATTCGGAGGGACGTTCACATGTGCTGTTGTGGAGTCAGGATCCTCCTTTACGACATTGTTGAATAATTCCGTGTTTGCAAAGTCTGGCCACTGATTCTGAGGGGCCATTTGATTCGGGAACTGGTGCTCTCTTTTCTGCAACCCAACTGCGAAACTTGGCAGTTGATTCGGGTTGGGATTCGGAGTCTGAGTCTGAGGCTGGTGATTCTGAATTTGAGTACCTTCAACTATTGGCGAAACATGATTCTGATTATACAGCGCATTCTGATGGTGCAAGTTATAACTCTGATCGTAGGGATTGTAAGGAGAGTCTAGAACGGTGCTGGATATCTGATTGCTTTGTAACTGAGCATCCGTGAAGTTATCTATCATCGTCGCCATATCTAATAAGGCAGGGTTGCCTAGGTTAGGATTGATAAGTCCTGGATTCTGGTGTTGCATATTAGGGTTAACGAATGCTGAGTTATAGTGGGCATTATTGGTGAATGCTGAGGGATTTGATTGGTTTAAGGCCGGAGTGATAGCTCTAGGTGAAGCACTACTCTGGCTTCGAGGACTGGCGTTGTTTCTCGCATCCGCTGGCTGAGGTGTCCTTGGCGCTGGTGACTGTTGAGCCTTCTTCTGGTTGTTGCCCGGACTCTGTGAGTTATTGCTATTTGCTGACGTGTTTGATTCTGAATTCTCGTCGTCTTTTCGCTTCTTACCGTGGCGGCGGCATGGCTGTAGTGGGACTGATCTGACGCGCACCTCCATTGGGTATCTAGAAGTAAGATAATTATAATAATAAGTATTATATGCGAGAAGAAGAGTTTGGTTTCCCATACACGGCAATGATGGGATCTGATGTAAAATAATGTTTAGAATGAGGTCATTCCTTGAAAATTATACTACTACTAATTTTAAATAATTTAAAGAAATCATAGATCGATATTGAGTTACTTATTTAACAAGAATAGAAAAACTTGTACATCACCACTCACTTATCGAGTATCTCAAGCGCGCCGCTCTTGACCTTCTCATCCTGTCCATCCTTGGAGCCGAACTCATCAGTAGTATCGAGGACGTATAGCGGCAGTACATGAAGCTGTTCATCAGGAGGCCTGGTCAGAGACCTGTGTTTAGCCAGAGTCACTACGGCAGTACAGCCGTTGTTCATGTTGTGGAGATCGCGATGTGCATGCGCGCAGAAGTCTATGCATGCTGTTACACCTGGAATCATGAAATTTTGAAGATTTTAGTTAGCTTTATAGAGAAATGTAGATTTTGTTGAGTTAAATTACTTTAAGTTTGAAATCAGCAGTGCGATTCTGTAACCATATCACCGTGAAAACTTAGGTGAAGTGAGCGTGGAGTGAGCTGTCATTTCAACTAATGCTAGGGATCAACACTATTGACAGCTCACTCTAAGCTCACTTCACCGAACTATTCACGGTGAGATGTTTACAGAATCGATCGGCAGAACAATAATCATATAATGTCATCAATATAATGTGTTTTATCTCGTTTTTTTGTTCTTGAAAGGCATTCATTCAAGTTAAAAATTAGAATCATAATACAATTGTGAAAGAGCTGCATAAAATGAATATTATTACAATCAATATCAAGTAAATATATGTATATCTTTTTATAAGCTGGTGGTTGATGATTCCAGAAGAAACTAGGTTCTTAAAAACCTAACCAATAGCATCATACCTGAAAACGGTCGTCCCGGTTTAAACCCGAGCCTGCAATCCGACGCCTCCTTCTCAAACTGAATCTGATTCTCAAATGCCTTCGGAGCCAGGTTCATGTACAACGGGCTGAGCAGTGTTGCCAGCACATGGATGCGTTCTTCTATCTCGCTTTCCTCCGTCTTCACTGACAGGCGGAATTTGCGAACTGTTTTTGAACGGGCGTATTTGCATCCATTGTAGTACATCGACCAGGAGCAACCGAAGCTGTAGGAGGCACCACATGTCTCAGGGTCTAAGCCTGGAAAAAGAGGTTTATTGAGACTTAGCCTAAAAATAATATGACGTAAACTAATGTTATTGCCGAATGTATTTTAGTTCACATTCTATTACAGTCATATAACAAATGTTAGGAGTCTTATTGTTTTTTTTTTTAAGAAATTAATGTTATTGCCGATGGTATTTTAGTTCACATTCTATTACGGTCATATAACAAACATTAGGAGTCTTATTTTTTTTTTTATGAAATGACGAAGTTCTATTCGAATAATGTGACAAACGCCAAGGAATAATAAATATATTATTCTAATCTGTATAATCTAATTGCTGAATATATTCAAATATTAGAAGGTCATCTTGCCTAGCAAAGTACCAAAAAATACCAACTCCTCATATTTTGTAACATGAATAGGTAAGTATATGTGACGAAAATACTTACCTTGACAAGCGCAGGTTCTATTCTCATTGGTCGCACACCGTCTTGTGGTCGGAAGGCCGTATCTATTGAGTTTGTGTGATAACAGGGTATAGTCCAAGTCTGCTTCGGACTGCGGGATCCCTTCCCAGGCGACCAGGCACACGACGATCCAGGACGTCGCACACGTGTGTCCATTGCGGAACTTTACAACTACTAGCACCTTTTCTGTGTAGTTTGCACGTCTTATAACCTGGAAGGATGAATTTAACGATTTCGTCAATTATTCCTATAGTAGCTTGTTGATAGAAGAAATCACTTTGAATAAAGGTATTCGTTTTGTTCAGAACCAAATTATATGAAAGAGTGCTTTATTTTACCGATATTAAGATATTTTTTCCATCGTACTTATCAGGAGCTTGAAGTGTTGGTGGGTTAGTATAATGAGTTTTGGGATCCATACACTCACCCACTTAGCCATCGGGCAGCCCTGCGCTGACTTCCCTTCCTTCCCAGTATAACAGATCTTTTCTATCCTCAACTCCTTTCCCGACAAACCAGTTCGAGCTTCCAATTCCTTTCTTAATTCTGCTAAAGTTGGTGCTGCTCCTGTGCGAATAAAAAACAAACATATTATATTGAAGATTCTTGGCTTTATATCTGAAAGCAAGTTGATATAGTTTAACTTACCTAAATGTGTGTAATAACTGCCAGGTTCCGGAGGATTCTTATCAGCCGGAAAACAATTGCAATCAGGAACTTCTGTTCTAGAATTATTTCGCAACTTCTCCAAATTATCGAGGTACTCTTTGGAATAATTAAATTGGTTCTCTTTAGGTTTAGCTAAATCTGGAACTGGAGTGTTAGGTTTTGATTGCGCTTTGGAGTCGCCTTTTTCAGCTGCGTCGGGATCATCCTCTAATACTTCATCTTTGGTCTGAAGGCCAGGGCATGCACCGTCCCTTAAATGCTCTGGTGGAGGTTTCTTAGTGGAACCTTGGCGACAGCACGAGTATCCAACCTCGTTTCTTATAACAGCGGGACCACCATCGCCCGGGAAAAGATATGGATCATTGCGTGGGGGTTGGTGGTAAGGCATGTTTTTGTAAATCTTGTGTCCCGGCGGAGAATGTTCAGACTTTATCTGCTCTATGTAATAAGGCGGTTTTGGTTCGACCGGGGTAATCTTATTAACAACCTTTTCTAGTTCTTTTTGCTTGACATCAGTAAAGTTCCGGTGATATTTCTGGAAGCCCATGTTCTCCTGCACTCGTGGTATTTGTGCGTAGGTCTCAGCCGGCTCTGATCGCCTCATGGGCTCCCCGTAAGGAAAATTTTGGAAATTCTGATAAGGTTGTGGTTTTTGTCCAAAATTCTCCTGTTTTATAGTCGATATAGGTGGTAGGACAGTGTTTTGTTGCGGTCTTACAACACCGTTTGAAAATTCTCTGAATGCGTTATTGATAGGCATTTCAGTTGGTTTAAGATATGATGTTTGATTCATTGGCTTCTGTGGCTCAGTTTTTAATAACCTATCGTCTTTGTGATATTGGTAGGTATCAGGCATCTCCAATTTAGGCACTAAAGGTGCCGATGGATGCCTAAATTTCGCGTCATATGCTTCCCTACTTTCATAAGCTCTTCTTTGTGCGTTCGTGTCCCTTGATGGGTTACAATTCTGTTGGTTCATTTCCGATACTGGTCCAATGAGCATTTTTGATTGAAAATCCTTACTATCTTGTGGAGTATAACTTAAACTATCGTTACTATAAACTTCTGCATACTTCTGCGCTTCATAAGGTACGTTCGAGTATGTACCGTATTGTCCTCTCATGTCCGCGTAAGACGGCAACTTTTGAGGAGGTTTAGTTACGTTCTTGGTCGAAGCGTTTTTATCAAAAGTTCTCGGGACCTCCGTCCCCCCCTCCCATACGTGGTGGCCACCACCTCCGAACTCACCCGCGCTGTACGCTTGGGCGTTTTGTGAATAATTACCAGCGCCAGGGTACGCCTGTTCGCCTAAGCGGTAATTATCTCGGAGATGGTGGCTATACGATAAAAAATGACCGGTAGTATTTCTATCGTCATTGACGTTGACGGCTCCGGTCTTCCTATCGTCGATCACCCGAGGCGGCCCTTCTCCTGGGTCCCCTTTGTCTGGTGGAGTGTTGGTGCCATCCCGGGTGTGGTTTTGCTTGTTTAATATCATCGTTTTCAGTCTCGAGTTCAAGTTAACCCTATCTGATGGCGAGAACATCTGATGCTGTTCCTCCTCCTGTCTCTGCATATGTTGATTCTGCATTTGCTGGTTTTGTTGCAGTTGATTCTGTAACTGCTGATTCTGCAATTGCTGCTGTTGATTTTGCATTTGCTGATTTTGTATCTGTTGTTGCTGATTTTGTATTTGCTGCTGTTGGTTCTGTAATCTTTGGTTGTGCTGCCACTGATGTTGTTGCCACTCGTTCTGGTTTTGTGACTGACCATTCTCCCTATATTGCCCGCTGTTATAGCCGCCCGAATACCCGCTACAATCGAGTGAAGCTCGCGGACCGTTGCTCCCCTGCAGGTATCCAGGCTCGGCGTTTCCCGAGTGTTGTCCATTAGGCGTATTTTGTTCTTGTCTCTCGCCTTCGTTGCTGGTGTCTCCCGAACCATTGTCAGGGTTCGAATATTCTTCTTGGTGGTCTTGAGAGTATTCTGTACGCTCATAACTGGGTTGGCTGACATTATAGCCGCCTGCCGCAGTTGTTGGTACGGAGTTTTGGTATGATGCGGCTGAAGCTGGGCGAGAATCGTTGCCAGATGTTGTTCCAGGCGTTGCCGCTTGGGCGTACTGTTGTTGGTATTCTGTGGCGTAATGAGGTGCTCTAGGCGATGGTACTGGGGTGTAAGCTCCGCGGTTAGAAGGCGGCCGCTGAGCCGGAACAGACTGGATACCAGCCTGATAGTAAGTGTTATTACTGGCGTCAAATGCGGTGGCGACGTTCTGGACGGTGTACGTGGTGTTGGCTTGGTAGTGGGGCGACGCAGCGTACGCTGTGTGGTTGCCCTGGTAGTCCAGCGTGGTCTGTCCAGTCTGTGTGGGCAGCTGTTGAATGAACTGGTTCTGCCAACCTGGAAAGAAAAATAATTGATTTTAGTACATCCATTCCAACTACATATCCTGGATCGTAATCCAGATTATGTGGTTGAAAGTCTTTGCGAGTAACACGGTAAAGTGCTGAACACATAATGTAGAAGTGCAGTAGTACAGTAGTATAGTTTTTAATGAGCTCTCTGCGCTTATCACCACCTGATGAACCAATTACTTTGTCAGACATTGCAGACCAAATTAATATTTGTATGTCATATTTCTGGTAGGTATTCATCGCAGAGTCTGCCTTTCTTTCTGCAGTTTTCTGTTGTTTTGTTAATAGGATTGGAGAGATCTTACCTTGCGATGGATCGGTCTGCCACGCGGTCGGGAAGCGGTTCGGATCTCCAGCGTAGAACGGCATTGGTGCCTGCAACAATACAAAACACTGTTGAAATTATTATTCAAACCCACTACAATTCTTTTTGACGTGATAACGTCTTATTAATCGATGAACGCCGGCTGCACTGACGAAAAAGCATGACGCATTGTCGCGGTCCGCGTGAGCATAGCGTGCAAGCGAGAGCGCGGATAGAGAGGATGGAGAGGCACGATCGGCGTTCGGTTTGGACGCATCTATCTCTCTTCCACTGCATCGGTCGTTGCGTCCGAGTAGAAGAGAGAAAATATTCGAATTAACGAATGCAAATTAATGTTAATCTATCGAAAAAAATGTAATTTTTAATTAACTCCGTCTTTGTATTATACAACATAATGATAATTCAATGATAATAATTCAAAACAATTCATAAAAGTATGCAATTTTTCATCAATGTTTTCTTATGACGTTATCATGTAAAACTGTCGTTCCTAAGCCGAGTTTACAGATACATAATCAGCCTATAATGATCCCACTGTTGGGACACAGGCCTCCTCTCTGTGAGAGGGAGTGGGCCGTAATCCACCACGCGGGCCCAGAGCGGGTTGGTAGATGTCACATGTCATCAAAGTTTTAGTTCTAGGACATACCGGTTTCCTCACGATGTTTTCCTTCACCGTTTTGAGAGCAGTGGTGATGAAATAATTTACACAAAGTAAAGCTCCTGATGGGGTTCGAACTTACGGCCTACAACTAAGTCGCGGCCGATACCACTGGGCCACCACTGCTCTTCCTACACAACTCTCCAAAAAAATTACACTACTCTCAAAACGGTGAAGGTAAAACTTCGCTTGGAATCCGGCATGTCCTAGATCCAAAAATTTGACGACATATGACATCTACCAACCCTCACTGGGCCCGCGTGGTACATTCTAGCCCATCCCCTCTCGAAGAAAAGAGTCCTGTATATCCAGCAGTGGAACATTATAGGCCGATTTTATGCTACACAATTACCTCATCTGTTCTTTTATAGGGTTCCGTAGTCAACTAGGAACCCTGTTAGTTTCGCCAAGTCTGTCTGTCTGTCCGTCCGTCCGTCCTTCCGCGGATAATCTCAGTGACAGTTACCACTATAAAGTTGAAATTTGGTACCAATATGTATATCAATGACGCCGACAAAGTGGTAAAATAAAAAGT
>VKGM01012675.1:7269-18470 GCA_007844875.1 Busseola fusca | reverse complement strand
CACGGCCCTGGGGCAGGCATCGGTCCTTAAGGACCCCACGCTATGCTGACTGCATCTCTTTGAGGCGCGCGCGGAACAAGACGCGCCGTCGACCCGGGCCTGGTCCTTACCGGGCGGCGAGCTACCCCATCGCTCGCCGCCCGCAGGCCCGCGCCTACGGTGGCCGGGAGTTTGGTGCCATCTCCCGCCGACCAGGGCGTCTCCTGCGGGGGCTAATCATGCCAGCATCAAATGTCAACTAATTATTGGTATTAGGAATCATATTTCGAAAAGAAAATCAGTCTGTACTGTTTTTACTGCACCTGTGTGGGCGTGGGCCATAATACACCACGTGGGCCCAATGCGAGTTAGTGGATGTCACATGTCTTTCAGTTTTTTGAACCAAAAGCATGCATGTATTCTTGCTTATGGAAATACATTTCCACAAAGGTTTTAGATTCTGATTTGTGAATTAGGTACTCAATATGAAATAATTGAGGTAAATTTCAGACTAGTTCTAATTATATTAGCCTCGATGCTAATGAAGCCAGTTTCTAAAGTACAACCTAAACATTTCTGAGGTTTACTTTTTAATTAAATATCGGCAATATTCACTAAATGTAATTCTATATCCTCTCAAACCAATCACCTAAATTTAGGAAAAGCTGCCGAATTGTCTAAATATCAAAATACGTAGATTTCTCTGTTATTTTCAACATTCAGATTGTAGGCACTCCGACACTGCAAAATAACATCTCCGAAAAAATAAAATAAAAGCCTTCCATTATATTCTATTTTCAACTTTATTTTAATTACTCCTAGTTTGTAGTGGACGGAGCATAACGATTCGATTTTCAAAGGCCGAGTGACTTTCTAACTTACCGATTATTCCATTCGATTCGATGATCGATTTCAATGCTTTGTTTTAAGGCTGTTCTGTCGTATGTTGAGTTGAATGGGTTTTTTTGTGTTAATAATCCCACACTCCCGGACCTCGCTCCCTGGAGGTCGGGTGCCTTTTGAAGGTTTCAAAAACAAACATAAAAGTTTTGTTGCGTTTACATTTATTAATTTGAATATGTCAGGAGTTACACAATACAGAAGGTGTAACAATGGAAGAAACAAAAACATACACCAAAAAAAAAACAACTCTTTTTACATTTCATTCCTATAAATTGTGTTGAAATAGAATAGAAGAGCCACTTTCCATCAAAACGATTTCAATATAGCACAAAATTCCGAAACATATTTAAATAAATCAAGACTTATTTGATCTTCGGCGCGGACTCATAAAGCTGTAAATAGCCGAGCGACCGTATGAACGAGTTGAATGGAATGCGAACGAGTGAATGAAAGAGCTCTGAACACACGGCCATTAGTCAACTACAGCCGACCATTATCCTAATGGGATCTCTAACCGCTCGGCCGTTTGATGAGATAATACAGTCACTGATACATTTGAACATTTAAAATCGTGTGTTTGAACAAATCTGATCGCTGTTAATTTGATTTTCTTGATAATCTGTATGAAATTGTTCTGCCGATATTACTGATGACCGGTTTTGATTATACCATTCGTCGTTCCACCTGATATTTATCTTCGCGTCGTTTTGATCGACGCGGCGTTCCACTCACCTAAGAGAATTACAGGCATCAGCTTACTCTCCTCTTCATAATGCATTGAAGATCGCACGTGTGCATATTTTCATGCTAATTTATGGCATGATTGGAATACATAAAGAATCGGATGTAGGTACTTTTTAAGATAATTTTGCTCGGCTCGTGGTGATTTGAAGACCAAATTTCTTACATGTAGTTTGTAAGAAATTTGGTCTTCTGTACTTTTAAAAAGATGTGACTTTAAAATAAGGAGGTTTGAAGTGTAAAAGACACGTTAGGACATAAGTTGTACCAGAGTTTAAAAATACTCCAAAAAAATAACAGAAGAGGCAAAAAAGTACAAAAAAAACCATTACAAAAACGAAAGGTATTCCCAAAACATTCGCAACAAAACATCATTCATTCGTTCAACATATGTTCAGAATGAGACGGTCCCGTTCTCGACTGCAATCAGATAGACAGCTTATTCGAATAATCGATTCAAGCGCCTCGTACCCGTCACTATACAAACGGACAGTGTTGTCGTTGCCTGTTGTCCGTTGCGAATTCGAAATTTGAATTTGAAAAGAATTTGAATGGAACGGTTTCAATTGGATGGAGTATGTTCGATCATATGTTGTGACGTAGTTAGAGTGACGTGCTCTAGTTTTAAAGTATACTTGTCTGTACGGCTCTGTTGGAGTTAGTGGAGTCATGCATTATAATGTTATACTCTTTGAGTCATGTCAATGTAAAGTGGATCGGGTAGGGCTGCGACTCACATATATATATATATATATATATATATAGATAACTAAGTACTCTATCATAGTCTCATATTATTATTGATATTCGTTTATAACCCATTGAAGGACCTATTTAGGTACTATAAGCCTGTGTTGTCCCACTACAGGACAAAGGCCTCCCTTCCCTCTTCACTTTTCCCGGTCTAATGTGATTGTGGGTAAATCCTTTTAGATGTAGTCTAGTTCATCCCAGCATCTCTCTCCATCATTGGAATTTTACTGGTTAAAAAAAGCAAAATAAAATATTCTTTGTTCGTACTTAATATCAGCTGTTTTTATATAACCGGCGTGATATTTCGACGCTATGTCTAGAATCATAACTATGCTGAATTCATGGTTACACAGTTTGCGCACTGGTTATTTTTATCCTGATTTATCTTGAAACTCAAACGTTACAATAAACTTGGCTTACATCATGCCTACTTAAAATTGTAAACAAATTCGTAAAAAAAAGTGCCATCTAAACATTTAACCATGTTTAACTACATTGTTTCTACAAGAACATTAACAACATACAAATGGCTTCTCAAACACAATATATATGTAAGTGCGACATTACTATAAACCCTGCGTTAGCTAAGCGCTTACCACTCATTCTCTATGTAGGTTAAGAAGGAGTACCAGAGCTTACAGTATGAAAACGCATAAAAGCAACGTCGGTAGGCCGTCACGCGAGCGCGGCACGCGAATCAAGTGCCGGTTCGCTATGACGAATGTTAGTTTACGGTTGGCAAAATAAATTTTCGTGTTTAATTTTCATGTGGAATTAATTATGGTGAAACCTTTAGGTGGTGTCCCAAGTTCATGTGTTATTAAAATTAAAGAACAGTGTAATGGTCAGCACAGTTGCCTTCTCTAAGCACGGTGAGCTGTGCTGGGGCGGCTGCTGCAGGTGCGGAAAACCTTAAACGGCGCAAATACTCCAATCTCCTTGGAACTTATATCTTTGAGCCGTTTGGGGTTGAAACTCTAGGGCCATGGGGTCCGAGTGCACACTTACTATTTCGAGAAATCGCCAAGCGGTTGGTCGACTCTTCACGTGACCAGAGGGCTGGCCTATTTTTTGGCCAAAGAATCAGCATTGCCATACAACGTGGCAATGCTGCCAGCCTTTTGGGCACGTTTCCTGTTGACAGCGATGCGGATGAATTTTTTGATGCCCTTTAATTACTTCCCTTCCTTTTTTATATACTTGTACATATTATTATTTAATTTTATTTTAAATTTTGTATATAATTAAATAAAATAATTTAATTCCATTATAAGTAAAGAAGAAATTCCAAATGGAATATCCTACACTTTGCCCGACCCGGGAAACCTGGACCTCATATTTAGCATTAGGTCCAACCGGTAGTGCTTGCAATCACTCGAACACAGGAAATCTAAAACAAAAACATGTAATATTACATTCTTTACAAATAAGAATGTTTAAAAAAATACATGACGCCTTTGAGAATTTTTGAGACGGAAATGGCATTTGTTTAACTTGTAAATGTTATGAAATGTTTATAAAGCGCAATATTAGCAGCAAACTGGTTCTGTAATGTTTAGATGTTGTTTAATGCTTTGTAAGCTGAAATCTGTCTTGGACGAGAATTATCGTGAAATAAATCAGCTTTTTCTTTTAAATCATAACCCATCTGCCACTGTCACACTGGGTTTCTCGCGTTGGTGCTATTTTTTGTGGTAATAGGACTTTATATTATTTTTATTTTATATGGTTCTTATGCTTTGTGAAGCTTTATCTTGGATAAATAAGCATTTCCAGGGAAAAATACATTCCTACGCAGAGAGATTAAGTATTACATAAGACAAATCCTACGAATACAATTTGCTCTTTTAGGCTTTCTTTAGAAATTAAAAGCATGTAGGTATGTGGACGTGTGCAACGTAGGCATCGCATCAGTCTATATAAAGCCAGCTTATTATAGCTGTATATTAGATAGATAGGTAGGTAGTGTCAGCATTACGTCACGATCTTGCCCCGCGTTCTGTTCCTAATCGGTGTGGCCATTCACCCGAGCTTATTAAAATTTAATCAACGTACTTGCCGCCTTTGGAGGAGCTTATCTAAGGAACTGTCAGTACTTTTTTTAGCATAATGTAACAAAAAATAATGGATGATTCCATTTCATATTGTGTTCCTGCTTCTCACTATGGCGGGATGTGAATGACCTCTAGGTTTATCGCTTTCATCAACATTCCGGCCCAGGCAGTACCGTGCAGTACTAGAATAGCAGTAGTTGGCACGAGCTATTAGGTTTTGCCAGTAACACGATGGGTAAAGAGGTAGGTAACATCAGAAAATTTCTTCGAAGTGTGAAATCTATTAGAGATTTGTTTTTAGTGCTTATTCAAACGTTCTCGTATAGGTACTTACTTACCCAATATGAACTTAAAGGTAGTCTTCTAAATACCAATAGGTCTGTATACAATACAAGTTTTAGATTCATTATGAACAAGGTATATCTTGTAAGTTAAACTCTTACAACAACATTACACGCCTATTGTAATCTGACAATCAAAGATAAATCGTAGGAGTCGATGAAGCGGAAGGAGTCATTGTTGTATTCAGATTGATCAACCTGTTATGTTACTCACCTATGATGACTATGCATAGACAACAAAATTCTAATCGAGAACCAAACCCTACTTGGTTTGCCAGATGCCTAGTTTTTCCGGTTTAACTAATATAGGAACCCGTAATCCTCTTTAATCACTTACGAGGTAAACAAAACTAACTTTTAGAATTAGAATTTTAATTTCAAGTTTATTATACATTTCTTACACAATATGAAGAACCATTGAAAGCTGTTTCTTCAAAAAACTAATATAAATAAAAAGAAATGTCATTAAACAATGCTGTACAATTTTCTCCCGTAGAAATAACTAAACACGTATTTTTGATGCGAGTACCTAATCATTCAATCAAGAAGTGTTTGGTGGCAACCTGAACTTAGACCACAGGTACCATGTCACAGGCATCCCGCAGCTAAGAATAAAAAAAAACAATCAGGAAAAAATCTATGTTTACTTAACTATAAAGCAGTTATATATGATTAACTAGGCATATCTTCTCATATAAATAATTCTAAACTTAATTTTCAAATCAAATAAAACCTATTTTAAGAGAATGACGTGAAACATACGCTAATGCAATGCGTCTTTGTTTACCGCAGTATATATAAACGTGCATCATTGTTTTTGACGGCGATTCCTGGATGCTAATGTTTCATTGATATAAATAAATGTATCCATAAATAATTAATTAATTCAGCAACATCAGTCAAATGAGACATTTGATGTAGGTACATCTTAGTCTAGTCTCACTAAATTACGGTCATTCTAATTTTGTATTATCTAATAAATAATCTTGTGAAAAGGCGCGGACGCTGCCGCTGTGCGAGTCATACGGTCCTCATCTTAACGCAATAAATAGAGCATGCTATGCCAATGAATGGAGCACGATTGCATTATATCAGGTCTATCCAAGACAAGGAAGTTGTATATTGAGCTCTATACCATGTCTACCGTCTAAATAGGTACTCGAAATGGTAAATTGGTATGACGTGACTGCTGGGCGCCATTAGAAAAAATTAGCTAGGAATTTCCTATTATGAGAGTCAACACTACTATTACAGCACCGTCCCTCAAATTTGACACAAACTAGAGCTCTAGCTAGACATTGTGTCTCCCGTAAAGCAGGTTCTCTGTGGTCCTCTACGGTGAGCAATCGTTGGTAACGTACGGTCAACAGGGCTACAGTCTTTCTGGTGGCTAATTCCAAAACAGTAAACTAGGACGATTGGCTGAATTTATTCGACCATTGCAGTTTGAAATGGTAACAATGATAAATCCGTAGGTCGGGTAAACTGTTTACCCAACCTACACATTCAATTAACCGTAAACTCAGACTCGTGCATGAACTACATCGTAAACTGCATACATGTATCGTCTTACGTAGCGTCTCTTAAAAAAGAAACTGGTAATCTCAGTGAGCTGCATTGATAATAATAATTATAGTTTATTCCTCTTGTTTTGCTCTCACGGTTCTCACTTTCTTCTGCCTGCCCGCAAATCATATTGCTTGAGGTCGGCACAAACTATCTTCCTCTTCTTTGATGTTTTGATAGCCTCTCACTTCCATTTATCGGTTGTATCACACACACTCAAAGGAGTGACCAAAGAGTCAGGTTGTTATAGGTACCTAGATATTCGTCCTGAAATTAGAATTGGATAGATATACCTAACTCAATATTTTACTTATTAGTAGCTTAAAAATCGTGTTTTACTATAATTCATGACATAAATCCAACAAATGATAGCATTCCAAAAGCTTTTTAATAATTCAAAGACTTTGAAACAACAATGTTTCCAAAAATAATGTTGACGGATTTCAACCTTCAGGCGGCAGAGTAGTTTCCTGTGATAAAAGAGCTGTCGGCGTTTATAAATGGAGCATTAAGTGTGGGGTGGATGCTTTTCAAGGGATGGCTGGTGTTTACATTGTTGAGCAAGATGGGGCTTATGGCACATGTGGAATCGTATCTATAAATACAGATCAGAACCGTTTGAGTACCGTGTCGAGATTAACTGATGATGTGGATTATATTTAACTCCTATATAAGGTCATAATTGGCCAAAGCTTCAGACAACTTTCTAATACGAAGAAGCTAAAAAAAATGGTGAAAAAAGGAAGTTTCTTAAACAAAATTCGCCATGCTAAGGCGTTTTTGAGTTCTAGCAAGAAAAACTACTTACTTGGTGCAATCTGAGCGGGAAAATCATGCTTGTAAGACATATACAAATTTTTTTGAATAATCTGATTAAGAATTTAAAAATATTTCGTGAACACCCTGGCTTGAATGGTATTGAATTCATAAGTGCTGTCTAACCTTGAACCAATTCTTGGGATTGGATTAGTTCAATTCAATACTTACCGAATTCCTGGTAAATATCTCGCAATGATTGGTATTAACGTAGGAGTTAGAGCATGAGTAACGTTCCATAAATTGTAATTAACACAACGAATATTCTACATATTCGCCTACTGGTTAACGTGGACATAATTGGATGTTTTTGTCTTAGCACTCTCAAGACATGACAAACTTCTGACTCATATTAGGCATCAAGGTCTACTGGATGCTTTTATGCGGCTGTCGCCCTAAACGGACTTTTATTTATTCGGCCATTGTTTTAAGGTTCCCAATGCTTGTCAATGGGAAATTAAAGATTGAAATCTTTTAACAAGACAACACCAACGTATTGTTACTCTTTGATATAAAACCAAAGAAATTCCAAATATATAATATCAAACTGGGAGATTCTTGAAGCGGTTAGGTAATTTCCGCGGCTACGTCAAATGCACGTCATAAGGCCAAGGTGACCAACTAATGTAGTTTTTCTATTACAAAACTACCGTTTAGTTCTGCAGTAGTTTGCCACTATTGAAGAGACGGAACGACAAGCAGGCAAACATAAAATACTGCGATGAATAAGATAATTGTAGGTACACATTTATGGTGTTGATTGCCTTAAGCAGAAGATATGGATTCAGATAAATGATTCATCAATGACACTACATCATAGTGGTTGGGGAGGATGTTGTCGGTTGTAGCGCCTATGCATCATAGCGAAGATGCTCGAGTGTGACCAACGCAATGGCCAGACGTGGAATGAGCGAGAAGAAAAGTGTGGGCCGAGTGACGCCGAGAGTCTCGACGCGACGCGGTGGCGTTCGAACGTGAGGCTATTTAAAACTGTGCGCAGGCCCCCTGGCGCCGAGTCGAGCGACGACTAATGATCAGTACTGCCTTGTCTGCCGTAGAGTGCATAGCGACACTGTGATCCGTGTTTACATAAGAACGTTTCAGTGTTTGTTTAGTTTCACCTATTCCACAAAACACACAACGCTAAAATGGCTGACAGTGGTCTGAAAAGGAATATTCCCATCAAGCTTGGTGACTTTTCTGTCATCGACACTGAATTCTCCAGCATTAGGGAGAGATTTGACGCCGAAATGAGGAAGATGGAAGAAGAAATGAGCAAATTCAGATCCGAACTCATGAACAGAGAAAGCAACAACTTCTTCAAAAGCACAACTAGGTATTTATTTTTATTTTTATTCTAACTTATTTTAATTACGATTTAACTAAACACTAACTTAAGTCTGCGATATTCGTTTTGATTCCTATAAGACATTCTATATCCAAGTTGGACATGTTCAAGAGCGCATGGAATTTTAATTCGGACGTTTGTCAAAAGACAGACAAGAGGGTGAATAAACCGAGTTGTCTCATGGCTATAATATTATTCAGTCCGTAACAGTTACGTTGCCGGGCATGTTTCCTAAAAGGGAATCTTGAATTAATGAGTTTGGTAGTTTCGCAACACAGCCGCCCACCTCGGCCGGGTCGATTGCTTCAAGAAAGTATATTCAAAAGGTATTATTCGGGATCAGTCCGCGGAACGGCATCAACTGCAGACAACTCAGTCGCCTCCATTTAAAGCGTGCAGCGATACGTAAGCCCGACGCGAGATGATGTCATAAATAGAAATAGCGCCGGTTGCGCGCCTCTAACCCAGAGAATTTTGTGGCTAAAACACAGAAACGCGTTAAATTGTAAACACAATGTCTGCGCATCATAACGAGGGCTTATATAAGCGAGCCCGTGATATGAATGAGCCACGAACTAGCTTTACGGAGCTCAATGGAGGCAAAAACATAACTTAACATTGCCAATTGTTTCATACAGAGCTGCGGTTTTTTCTGTCAACTGTACCTACATCTCATCTTGAATATCAAGGACGGTTGACATAAATGTCACGCTTTTAATTTCTCACAAAAATCCAATATTATAATTGAAGGGTTATCGGAGTTGTAGAGGTTAACGATAAAATTAAACAATTAAGTAAATGCACGATGTTGATTCACACCTTAGATTATAGGGAAAACGCTTGCATACTGCCGAGAAAACCGGTTTACGATTGTTTTATCAACACGGGCATTGAAGTTATATAGTTTTGTTGGCGCAAACGCGCTGAAATTACGTTTACGGCATGAATACATGACCCACTTGGAGCGAGTTGGTTCTGTTTTAGCCGCAAGTCTAGTGATGCAATACCAGCCTTCACTCAGTAGCATACGACATCTCGCGACGCTGCGTAGGATTCGTGCTAGTCAACCTTAATTCATATTCACACATGTGGGTAGTCAAATATGTATGGCAGCAATACGATTTGTATACGACATAACGAGCAAAATAAACAACGATACTACTTGCTAGAACCACGTCACTAATATTTTTAGGATCTTAGTCAATTTTATTCAAGTGTGGGCTTAGGTACTGGTCCGCCCATGTTTCAATGGTTCCGTGTGGGCTGTTACAGTAAGAACTGTTTGGACATATTTGGCGGTAGCAGCTGTTAACAAATGCCTACATACTTAGCAGAATGATTAAAGTTAAGGCGACAATTTTTCACTTGTGTGGTTGTCTTTTGGTCACCGAGACAGTGACGTCACTTGCTGTTTGCAATGCCCATACTGTGTGCTGCGATATAATATTTATGTAATATGTATGCCCATATTTTTACTGTATGCTTTATCATTACTTATATTTTTAATAGTATGCCTGCTTTCTTACATGGCATAATGATATCTTATTATACGCATATAATTTTATATAATAGTATCACATTGCGTTTAGGTGTTAAAGATGCTTCTCATGTATATATTTTACAGGTTTTACCTATAACCGTCTGTGTCGTCTCAATGACTATAATAGTCAGCGATGACGTAAACTTTGTTGGTTTAATATTATTAATATATTCATAAAATTTATCTCCAGTTGATATGATGCCCCTCGATTACATCTGGTTTATTGGCTAGGGTTGCCACTTTTTGTGAGAGTAACATTCATCTGTAAGATTGCGAGAGAAATATTTTGAAAACAATTGATTAAGGTGTTTTCGTAAGCCTTATTTAGTTTTTCAACCCGGGCGGAGAGAGTCATGAAAACATACCTACTTAATGCCGGGTGTGTCCGGGTACAGATTGGTTCAACGTAACACAACTTGAAACACATTCGCCTAGTTGTTGGATTACATTTCATGTTGCATTGCTTTGTTTAGGATCAATCATTTAAAAAAAATTGTTATCTTTAACTAATCTGTACCCACATAATAACAATCGTTCCTCTATTGACTACCTACTCAAATAATGGTACAAGTATAGTCCTGCCTTCGCCGGTGTAGGGGGGACCTTCAGTTCTTACCGGTACTTAAAAGTGACAATCCTACGCTCAATTAACGAACAGCCGTTTATTCCCCTCCGCCCCGAATTGTCCAAAGACCTTTAAACTACAAGATACAAATTAATATTGTATATACGGTAGTGATGGATTTCATATAAGACCTACATTGTGAATTGGAAAGAAAGTGTCCTTGTGAGGAAACTTTATTCTAGATTTCCCGAAAGGATGGTAAAATTTATGGTTAACAACGAAAAAAGGTATTTGGGGAATGTGGATTAAAAGATTATGATCTAGGTCTATGCCCTGCCCAATATACTGTCCATCACTACCAACTTATAAAACGTTTTGAGCTTAAAACTAACAACATACGTTGCTTTTTGCATGTCTTACAATTTCGAATCTGTTTCCTCCGGAGGAGTAACCAAGTCATCAGAGAGGTAAAAAATCTATTATAAAATTGTCTATATTGTGTATATAATCCAGTGTACTTAATAGTATATAACAGTAGTTTATTTTATGGTTATAGTACTTAGGTACGCATTAATTCATGGTTTTTGATATAATT
>VKGM01012638.1:0-11674 GCA_007844875.1 Busseola fusca | reverse complement strand
GAATATTGATATTAACATACATTCCAAATTTCAGAATGAACTCATCAAAAATTATAATTTGTTGACAAATAATTATTTGTCAACATATGAAAATTAACGACAACAATATTGCGTGTATTTATTCCAATAGTTGCATGAAATAGTTTTAACGGTGATTTAAAACTACTATGACTGTCAAATTGAGGTATTGTACATTTTTTAACAAGAAATCAATCAATAAAAAAATCGCATTGATCTCAGGTGTTAATATTTCGACGGCTAGTTTTAAAGCATTTCTTTAATTTGTGATGAGTCAATCTGCAGGATGCAACTATATTACAATGATCAAAAAACAATTTAATTTCAAAATAAAACTACGCACCAAAATTACAGAAGCACTCATAAAAATCTGTTTGATTTAGTCTCAATCTTTTAAACTACACTTATTTTTCACCAAAAACAAGTTCGTGATTCCTATAGACAAAACAACATTTTGACTACATTGATTTTTATAGGTTCTAGAAGCCGTCCACATCAGTGCTCTAGGATTATAGAGAAACCAAGAGACTAAATCAAACGGGAATTGATAGCAATCGGATAATTATAATGCGCCCGCCACTACAGTGCTGTGAAAATAAATTTTGATACTTTGGTCCCAATTATTGATTATTTTTCGCTAAGACGCATTATAAAAAAAATGGTGGTTAAATACACATTAAAATAAATAAAATTTACGTTCTGTTCAAAATAGTCGACCGCTTATAAATTGTGATATTTTGCGCTGAGTGGTAGAAAATGTACATAACACGGTAGTAGAATACCATAGAGCTAACATTTTTAAATAAGACTATTCGAAACAGAAATTATAATATTAAGCTGCCAAACACAACGCCTGTAATATAAAAAAGGAATGAATTAAATGCAAGGATAGATCAGTGCTATGAAATAACGCTTTAAAATTTCAATTATTACATACAAAATAATAGATTTAAGTACAATAATAATTATGAAGAATATAATATACTGGGTAATCCTACCAGTATACAAATTCATTCCGTATCTCAAACTCTCTTTCATTTACGTACAATTTAGTTTTGCTCGAAATGTAAGACTCGTTTCACGTGATGTTGACACGGCACCAATAAACATCGGAAATGTACACCTCCACAGCTTTATTTAGAAAAAAAAAACTTCACACCGATTTCTTTCATTAAATCACCGAATTGGTATTTGAGCTCATTTATTTATCAAAAAACTCCTTGTATTTTAAGCAAATTTGATGTAAAGTCCAGGCAAATATATAAAATACATATTTTTACATTCCGAGCAAACTTAACATGACAATACGTAGATACATTACTATAATACAATATATTATTAATTATTGTAACACTTACATCAAACTGTAACACTAAGGGTTTGACACTACACATCAGCTACCTCAAGCGGGTATAAAAAATATTCTATGACCTCGGTTATACACGAGTTCACACTACAACCTGATTTCGTGATCAAATCTTCGATCCTACAGAACTTTATCGTCGGTAGATTGTTCATCCTAATTTGTCGTTGATCAATTTCGGAATGATAAAGTCTTTACAATTTTTAATGCCTCGTGGTATTACTGGTGCTTGATTCGAGGCAGCCTCTTACTTCAATGCGACGAATAAATTATTACCACTTCAACATCTTCTGTTAGATGACAGCAGTCAAAGCAGCTGTGTGTATACACATTTTGGAAGATGTGTTTCGAGGCATAAACATTACTATCTCCGAGGCGGCCTCGTTTCGAGCAGTATATTTACAAATCTATTGTAAAAGTAGTCTACCTATTCATAATCAGTGAGCGGAATACTTAGCTAATTGTAAACTGAGCCTTGTTTATCAGATAATTCCTTTAAAACGGCAGTTAATTTATTCTGTATTTGTTTATTATTATAGATATCAAGATTGCGTGATGTAAGAAGGTAAAATGGGATTTAATTAACTTAATAAGTAGAAATAAATGGAAGGAATGTAAAGTGAGCATTTAAGATTACATTAAGCCCAAGATAACGTAGCGGAGTAAAACAACTAATAAATTTTATTGCGTTCATGTTTGTCACCCGTAGAACCAATGTTTTGTAAAGAAAACATTTTATTTTATTGAAGATTTAGCGAGATGTTTGAAACACAGTGGCTCAATCTTTCGTTTCTTTGAAGGTTACATGTTCCAGACCGCATTAGGAATACTTTCACGATATGCAGGCCCTTAAAAATACTTGCCACATTTTTATATAACAGCGACTCTCTAAGAGAAGTAAATTATTAAGGATTTTAAGTTACACAACATGGATATTTCTTTGTGAACCTCCAAGTTATATCGGCCACACACACTCCCTTAAGAATTACAGGTTTACGAAAACAGTAGGCTTTTCAAAGGTAGATAGCATCGTCCAGCCGCTAGAGCGAACCAACACAAATAATATCAGGCGATATAGTTTGATATGTACGTATGTACATGCGTGGGCCGCGCCTAATTCATTATAATATCAAATTCGTATAAAAATTGTTTTTTATTTCACTTTTAGAACTAATTACCGAAACCCACTTCAATAGGTACTTTTGGTTTTGGAGCAATGGTACATTTGTATTTACGCAAGAGCGGTATTCTATGATATTTTTGATACCTTGTTGCGCAAATCCGGTATTTTATTGTCAGGTTAAGTATTTTGATATGAATCTACGAATAAATTAGAGGAACTCTAGGGAAAGGCGCTTCTTAAAAAAAAAAGCTTATACACATGCAACATTAACAGGATACTATAATCAAAATTATATAGTAGAAGTACGAAAACGTACGCTAATTATCAACATAAAGGACATATTTCACACAATCTCATCTCTGAGCGACACAATTCGGTTAAAAACTAATGAAGTAATAGAAATCATATATCATATTTCTCTCTACCATTGCTCCAATCCGTATCTAAATCTAACTCAACCATTCTGGCATAAATCTGCCAGCAACCAATATCATTGGAGGAACGAGTTCTGGTTCGCGAACGCGGGCGCGGGCCGCAGCATGTTGGTGTTGTGTGCGCTCGGGGTCACGAAGTTATTGTTCATGATGTTGTTTTGCATCATGAAGCCCCCCATGGGCATGTGTGGGGTCATCATAGGGAGCTGTTGGGGGACATGGGCGGGGCTATTCGGGCTAGATGTTAGCTGGTTCATGGATGGTGCCGGGCCGGCTTTAGGGGACCTAGGGGCTAGCAGGTTGTCTACGTCGATGTTGATGGCCCCGGTGGTGTCGGCCCAGGTGGCCCCGAGCTTGGTGCTCGGCTTAGCGCTGGTTGGTGCCGGTTGCTGCGGCTGGTTGTTGGGCGCGATCGGTTGCAGGAGACCGACGGGTGTTGGTTGGATACCTGTGTGGATTGTTGGATTATAATGATGTATATATTTCTTCTGCTGTTTGTAAGGAAAGTGTTCATGTTAGGTACAGTAAGCGAGAGCGTGGCTTATTAACAATATATATTTAGTAAAATATATATTTTATCTAACGCTATCGCGTACCGTAAATATCTTTATTTAAAGAATCGTTTGAATAGGATATAGACAATATTCTGCTGCTAAAATAAAGGAAAGGTCCGGTTTTGAAAAGAATTTTGTTCCTTTCATTTAGGTCGCACACAATGCGTGAACGAAAAGCAAAGTACGGAGATACAATACGCGATTCGTTAAATAAAGAAAAACACGTAATGACGGAATAAAACTACGACACACTGACCAGTAATTATTTTATTGACGGTGGATATATACACACATAGATCATTAGGAATCACTACAACATGCTGCAATAGCATCAATACTTACAACTAACAGTTACATGAAACCTCGTGGCTTTGCCAACTACTTCTTACATTCAAAAGATAATCACGACACTTAAGTAACTAGGACATCAACGTTTAATAACACATTAATATTTTTCAGTTTCTGCCAAACTTTTCTCCAATAATCCGAGCACTTGTCCAGCGAATATGGCTGCTTCAGACTTGGGTCCGCCAAGTCGCATCGTCAGGTCTATATTGTTCAAACAATCTATGAGCCAAGACCTTAGCTCCATCATAACATCGAAAAATTCCTGTTTTAGGATACTGGCGGGCAAAGCGATCACTATGGAAGCTAGTAAAGATAATACAGCCGTCTGTATCTTCGGATCGGGAGTATATCTCATATACAGCACAATCCTGACGACTTCCCAACAGTAGACTGACACCTTCGGGCAGTTTTTCGATGCTAACACCACATTGCCGACCACAGACAAATATTTTAGCAGCAGAATATTGTCTATATCCTGTTTTAGATTGTGGTGGCTTAGGGTAAGCTGTTTGTGCCCGAAACCACCCAGTAAAGGGTAGAAGAAATGATCGGCAACGCTCGCGAAACGATTTCTCTTCGCTTTCGAGAAGGGATGCGGCTGCACCGTACGGAAATATCTCGTTTTATTAATCAGGCGCCGCCTTATTATTTCTTCTGCCGACACGTTTTTTTGTGGCTCACATATTATCTCGGTTTTCGATTCAAGATTTTTCTTCTTTGAGTAAACATCTGCTATTCGGTTGACGGCTTCAGACAACACATCCAACATGAACATCTTGGTGGCGATGGAATACCGTCCCATGTCCGTATGTATCTCTTTACATAAATGTTCGGCCGCCACTTCAGGCCTTTCGCAAACGACCGCGACGCACGTTTTGAACTTTATTGAATCGAAATTGTCTATTTGGTATTTAGCTTCGAGGTGTACGAACAGATCTAACAGTTCGGTGGCTACTTTCGCGTCTTCATCCCTCAGCTGTTTGTTAACTAATTGTTCTGCTACCTGTAAACTTCCTTCGAATAGTTCTACGTCTGACGCATCGACTATTAGTTCTATCAAATCTCGTAAATATTTAGGATGTTTCTTAGCGCTTGTTGGAACATCGTTGCTCATATCATATGGTACGAGGTCATCGTCCGAGTCCAAGTCTTCTTGCTTGCCGTCTAATGCATCTAGTTTGACAGATATTATAGTTTTAACAATTTCCTTAGTTTGTGCGGGCCCTTTGACAGCGCAACTGACTATAGTGTTATGCACTCTAGAATTTTCGTCATCAGCGAATTTGCGAGCAATAGTATCTAAAGTCCGTTTCAGATTCAAAGCTCTTGGCACGTACTTCTCGGGACCTTTCCGTCTATGGTCTATAAGACATCTGAGTGACAGGTCTTTTAGATTCCGGTATATTTGTTTGCAAATGTCTCCCATGTCTTCGTATTGAAATTTTAACTCGACTCGATCGGATTCTAACTCGGACATTACTTTGAGTATGATTTCTATAGTGGCAGTTCCAACGCATCGGAACTCTTGGGACAGCACGTCTAAATGCTTGCCCATTCCTCTCAGCAGTATAGTTTTAAGCTCATTTGTCTTCCACACAGACTTACTCCACAAAGACATGGTAACTCTATACCTGACAGCTAGAATTAGCAACTGAGAAATATAGATATGTTCCATCAAGTTCGAAGTGTTGGCGAGTCTGACATCAGCCCAAACGGTTGCTAATCTTAAGATCAAATCGCTCATATTTCCTTCAGAATTATTCGTATAGGACAGATAATACAAAAGATTCTCCTGTATATTAGTATTTTTAAAATCTTTTGGTTTTACATAAAACGGGATTTTGTAACTGAGTATTTCTTTCCAATCATTGTTTGTATCGAAATTATCTCCAATAACATTATATATTATTTGTTGATCAGCTTTGTAATGTATTGGGCATCTTTTCAGAAGAATAACGCAGAGATATTCTATAGCTTGCCGAGATAGGTGTCTTAGTAATGTTTGTATGAGTTTGCGTTTGACGTATCTATTTGGTTCAGAGCTTTCCGTCCATCCAGAGAGAACATCAACGAAACTGGCTATAACAGGGGACTCTCCGCTCATATAATAATTGGTAATAATCTTTGATAGTAAGTGAGACAGGCATTTTATATTGTACTGCGTGCCTTGATAAAAGCTGCTGTCAGACATATAATCGATCACTCGAATAACGTGAAAGATTAAATAGTAGGAGTAATTTTCGTGAGAAAACCCTTTCGGGGTATCAGTTTCTAGTCTATTGGCAACCCTTTGCGGCAGTGTTGCCAGCAACTGGACATAGTTCTCCCACTCATTCTCTCGTTCATATGTCTCATTTGGTTGGTAAGTCGGGCGACTACAATCAACTATCGCTGTAAATATCATATCACTTTTAACATACGCCATCAGTATTTCTGACAATGCTTTTAACGTTCCAACCTCCCTTTCAGTCTTCAAGAACCCGCATAGACTGGACAGTACTTCATGACTAACTTCAAAACTTTCTTCGACTATGAACAGGCTGAGTATCTCGTATCTGCAGACTGGCCACTGTGGCAGCAACATCCTCACGACGGTAGTGAGCACCTCCGTGTAGGTGTCCAGGACATCCGGCGCTAGTACAACATCTTCGATCTTGCTCAGCTTCTGCACGGTGATTGGTCCGGGCAGAAACAACATAACTTCTCTCAGGGAGTTTTCAGCATATTTCAGGTCGTTTTCAGTCTGAATGTTCTGTTTGTAGACTAAGCGTTGAATGGTGAGTTTCAAAGCCTGCAGCAACGCCGGGTTCGATTCGCCTGCAAATAAAAAAATCCTGAAAGTGTCCAAAACTGTTGGGTACATCTTTTATTTTCACATGCACTTTGTAAAAAAAAAAATAATAACACGAAGTCGTAGTTTTTTATACCGGTTAACAGTTGACAGATTCTAATACATGACAAAAGGCCACGTAATGAATCTTCAATTGAAAATAGCGCGATCAATTGATTATTGATTTCTCCGGGTTAAACCAATGCATCAATAAATAACTTCGAAGCAAAAAACACGGAGTAAACAAAAATTGAAATAATCAGTGACTTTGTTTAATCTATAATATAAAAATGAATCGCCAAATTTCTTGCTAAGCGCAAATCTCGAGAACGCCTGAAACGATTTCGCTAATTCTTTTTATACAATATTCCCTGAAGTACGAGGATGGTTCTTACGGGAAGAAAAATTGCATAACTTTTGACAGGACGAAGTCTGTCGGGACAGCTAGTATAATATAGTTATTGTTCCTTACCCAACCTTTATTGTACCTTAGTTGCTTTACCATATAAACATTACGCGAAATGCAAATAAAGATACAAATAGTTAAACGTGCACGGTTACTTAGGGACAAACAAATCGTGTTAATTATTCATAGGTACAACGCACGAATATTCATTTGAGAACCTATTTCTGTTTTAGTTTTCATCAACATAAGTGATTGGTCCACGTCATACGACGGCGACCGGTTATTTGTCCTCACATATTACACAAACAATTTAATACAACAACCTTTTTTGGTCGTTTCTTTAATCCTTTATTTATATATTCGTGTTTTTTTAGGACTTAGGCAATGGAGGAAACTACCTATATTTGCAGTTTCTGTGAGTGGAAGCCGTAAGTGCTTTGCTCTTGAATACTATAGCTCTGTTTAACCTGCAGGTATTTACTATTACTGTGCTGAAGGGAATACTAAGTGGGTCAGTACAGTAGTGATGTTTGTACTTTAAGATCTCTGAGGAAGTTGAGATGTCAGCCCATCCTCGAGGTATTGATTGAGAAACGGTTACTTACACCGATATCCATCAGATTGGGAGGTGGAGGCGTTACGTTTTACACTTTCTCAGTGTCTTGATTGAATTTGCTGATTTAGAAGAATAAGAAAATGAAAATTTATTTTCTGAATCAAAATTTTGGTTTAATCTCAAGGAATTTATTTAAATTAAGCCAATTACAATTGCTTTTAAATTGTCATTCGGTGGGTCAGTCAGAAAGATGAAGTACTAGCTCATTCTAAAGCGTAGTAGGTAGTCATTGCTAGATAAAAACAATGTTTCTTTTTGTTTAGATCTGTGGACGTAACGTAAAACGTAAGAGGTCCATATTCGCCACGGAATCTGGAGGCCAAAGTCCTCGCCCACACGTGGGAGTGGCGAGAGGAGGCAAAACGCCGGGGCATAACTCCGCTGCCGCGAGAAATCGCGTTACAGCGGACGGAGCTCCGGCGGGATCTCATGGCGACATGGAGGGAGAGTGCGATTTTCGCAACCCAGTTCTGGGCATGCCACAATCGAACTCCCGGCCACCGTAGGCGCGAGCCTGCGGGCGGTGAGCAATGGGTAGCTCGCCGCACGGTAAGGACCAGGCCCGGGTCGACGGCGCGTCGTGTTCCGCGCGCGCCTACGGTGGCCGGGAGTTCGATGCTATCTCCCGACGACCAGGGCGTTTCCTGCGGCGGCTAGAGGCATGAGGGCGCTGCGACTACCTCTCCTTCGATCCCGCGCTCCATCTGCTCCTTTGTGAGTATTACTGCTTCGCAGAATGCTCTCGCTCCGGATCATGGGCTGGACCAGGGCCGGAATTGAGAGATCGCCGCCGCCTATCGCCGCCACGAGGACACGGCGGTGCTCCACCCAAGCGGGGCAGACCTTTATCGTATGCTCCACCGTGTACTCAGGGCGATCCACACAGTGATGACACCCTGGCGTTTCCTGCCGCCTTATCCGGAACGGGAACCTCCCGAAACATCCGTGTCCGGTGAGGACCTGCGTCAGGCGGAAGGTAAGGGCGCCGTGGCCCCTCTCTAGCTTTCCTCTCTCCTCCGCTCTCCTCAAAGAGGGGACTTATCGCCGCAATTGTGGCATGCCCAGCACTGGGTTGCAACAATCGCACTCTCCATGTCGCCATGAGATCCCGCCGGAGCTCCGTTCGCTCTACCACGATTTCTTGCGGCAGCCACGTGTGGGCGAGGACTTTGGCCTCCAGATTCTATGGCGGTAATCCGCCAAGGAGGCTCGCCGCTTCAGCGGAAACCGTGCGGTATCCACGAACCATCCGGACGGCCATGACAGCTGGCGGGTTGTTCGCCGCATCACTGACCGCGCCCACACCAGTGCCCCGTAAAGGGCCATGGACCGCACGACCTCCGGCTGGAGGCGTTTCGACCCCCTAGGTTGGGAAGGAGCCGCCTCAAGGCTGCCTCGGCCCGGTCCAGTCTGGGAGTCAATCTTCGGAAGTGTTCCTCGAAGTACCACCGGATGTCGAGGACGAATCCCAGGTACTAAAAAACATTGACATGTAAAAGTGTTTGTACAAACCTACTTACAGAAAATAAATCATTTCATTTCATTACTTCATCGTCGTCTCGACGCCGATGTGAACCCCTCCTCCGTTATTAGGGAACCTGATGGTGGCGCGTCCCGAAGGCCATGAAAACACATGGCCTCGGACTTGTGTAAGGCCACCTCGAGTCCCAATTGCCGGATCCCCTCAACGACTGTCGCAACCTCACGTGTTACTAAATCGGCCGCCGCCTGGTGCGACCCCCCCTGCGCCAGGACCACCGTATCGTCAGTGGTTTGTTAATCACGCTGACGCCGCTAGGGAGGTCGGCGCGCAGCACCCAGTCGCACCCGATGTCCCACAAATGCGGCCCTAGGATCGATCGCTATACCACGCCGCACGACATCTCTCGCCGGTTCCACTCTCCTCGGTGACCGGGGTAGATGACGGCCCTGTCTGTCAAATAGGCACGGCCCACTCCCCCTCACAGAGACGAGGCCTGCGTCCCAGCAGTAGGAGCGTTATATGATGATGCGATGATGAAACGAAAGAAGTTTTTTGTTTGTGTTTGTGTTCATGTTTGTTTGTGTTTGTATTTGTTTGTTTGCTTTCTGTAGTTTCTGCCTACCCCCATGGGAAGAATGCGTGAGTATATCAATTTATCGAAGTGTTTGTTTCAGAACTCGGGTCGTATAAACGTCTCCCCGGGCTGGCACCTAGCGCCAAGGTGGCAGGTGACCGCCTCCCGTCTATTAATACTTATGCACGCTCAATGGGGGATTTATAGCCTTCATTACCGCAGCCGTTGTTACAGAAAATTGCGAGATTGAGCCCTGCTATCAGCGGCTGCTTAGGCATTTAGTTATCACTCTTGTGTATTATATTCAACTATATTCGTTCTATTATTTAAGGAAAACATCGTCAGGGAATCTGGACCAACAATAATAAAGATCTGAAATTGCTAACTTTTGTATCAACTCAGCATATCGCAGTCTACTCCTGGACATGGGATTCTCCCAGGCTGCGCTGAAACACCCTGTCATCCACCTTCCGTATTTTTCTTAAGGTCCTCGATCTAACTATCTGGAGGGCATTCTGCACTACGCTTGCCGATATGAGGTCTCCACTCCATTTTGAAACTTTCGACATGTTTCCCAAACATAGACATACCTACTCCTCAACCTTTGATAATGGAAATAGGAATTTCATCGGGAGACTCGCAAGAAAAAGTTTAATTGAGAGAACTGTTGTTTAATTACTTTTGTTCGGGTTTCGAATGGCGCTTTGAATTAACATTTGGATTTAGAAAACCTATAATATCTAAATATTATTATTTTTATGTATAGCTGTGCTTTACAACAAAAAATACTTACATTTATTATATTTATCTTCTTACATCTACCATTACAGGTTACCCCAATGCGATAATAGATAAAATGTAAACGAAATTCTATTTGTTATACTAGGTATATTATTCAGTTTCATAATTTTTTTTCAGTTCAGAAACGGTTTTGCGGGGCTTAGTTCTTAAGTAAATATTATGTAAACTAGGTTAAAAAAATGTACGTAGGTACTTTACATACTTCTATTTGGAATAATTAGGATATCTAAACCTATGTTATGTTCATTAACTCAACAACAGCGGCAAATTTCACTAAAGAGCCTTGACTGATCGCTCATGAAATATCGAGATACTTATAATTTGTTTTTAGTGCTTACCGATTGTAATAAACTATAATTTTAATGAGCATTTTGACGAGCATCAAAGATCCCGGTCATAAACAACATTGTTTATATTTCGACGGAGCAGTTTGTAATTAATAAATTAAAGACATCCAGTCCTTGTCATATGTATGATATAAAGCAGTAAAGGTAGTCTTTTACTTTTTGGCAAAAATAATTTATTTCGGTGACAAAGTAGGTTAATTTTTTTCATACTTTTGTTAGTATTGGTTAAGTTTATCGAAACCACTCATCTGGCGAACAATCTCGCCGCGTAAACTTAGGTGAAATGAGAATGAAGTGATCTGTCTATATTGTCAATCTCCAGCATCAACCGACATATTCTACAAAAATCTGACCACGAAAACATACGTGAAATGAGAATAAAGCTGTCAATAGTTAATCTTTGTCGATGTATTCTGTATAAATCTCACCGTGAGAATTAAGAAGACAGCATCAGATGGAATCGGATGGGCAAGTGGAATGACCACACACTTTAAGCTGACTTCAAGGTAAGATTTTTACAGAATATACTGTCTGTTCTACTAAATTAAAGCTTGCGGTGCATTTTCTCAAATCTCAAGGAGGTTTTACGATCGCTCCGATTGGCCTTCTCTGCAGACAGAATCAATTTGTTTTTTTTTAGGGTTCCGTAGTCAACTAGGAACCCTTATAGTTTCGCCATGTCTGTCTGTCTGTCTGTCTGTCTGTCTGTCTGTCTGTCTGTCTGTCCGTCCGCGGATAATCTCAGAGACCGTTTTCACTAGAAAACTGAAATTTAGT
>VKGM01012619.1:0-14321 GCA_007844875.1 Busseola fusca | reverse complement strand
GTAATAAATAACTCTACATCTTAGTTCAAATTACGTTTTAGCCATCTTGTTTTGCATACTATTACTTTTGATCAATGAGACAATGTATTTTTTATGTTACCGGAGTTTAATTCAAATAATGTATCTTACCTATATATAAAATTCTCGTGTCACAATGTTAGTTACCATACTCCTCCGAAACCGCTGGACCGATTTGTATGAAATTTTGTGTGTATATCGGGTAGGTCTGAGAATCGGCTAACATGTATTCTTTTATCTTTTTTTTGTGGCAAAACGACGTTTGACTGGTCAGCTAGTAATGTATAAAATTCAAATAATGTATAATGTAATAAATTCAGATGTAGATCTAAAAGTGTACTCACCTAATTAGTTTTACTAATCTAATTATTAGATTGAATCGTTCTGCTTCTTATTACCATAAATGTTAATTAATCGGTATAGCTACAATTACCACAAAATTTTTATGATTTCTAAGTTAAGCACTTCTAAATAATCGTGTCCAATTAACAAATTCTTCTATAATCAGCACACTAATTACGTAAAACGTTATTATTATAAATTTGAATCATTTTGAAGCATATTGCTAATCTATTATTGCTCCATATTTTTTAAAAAATGTGTCTGCAATATGTAACCCAGTGTTTCGCAATTACCATGCAGGCACTTAGGTTAGTATTTTAAACCTCAAAACTCGCTAGGGCATATCCCCTGCACTACAATGTCTGCGATTGCAAGCATGTGAGATACGTGGTTATCCGTCAAGGTGGCAGTTTTAACAGTCGTTCACAATGCGTACATATCCTCGAAATACTCGCTATGGCTCGAAATCTCACGATGCTGCACCAAAATGATAAGACAATGACAATTTTGGTCATTGTGACTTAACTCACGCGTGTATAATAAAACGAGTCATAAAAGGCAGAAATAACAAAAATACTAATGAGGACCGCCACGCTATTAAACAGTTTAATTTGTACACGGGTTGCCATTGACCAAGAAGCTCAACTTGACACTGACGTCTCACAAAATCGTGCTCAGTGGAATATAGGTACAATGAAGGCCGAGCCCGGTGTGTGGTAAATGGGACACACGGTACTATAAAAAAATACATCTTCGTTGTAATATGTATATCCCTAGAAGAAAAAGGAAGATGATTCAGCATTTAGCACAATTCAACAAAACATTTAAATTCATGCCAAATTCTATGTAAGCAGACAAGAATAGCTTGAATGAATTTGCAGATTGCTCTTAAAATTGGGTTCTCCTTAACCTGTCGAGGTCACTAGTGGAAACAAAGTAAAGATTACCCAAAGTGAAGATTCCAAGTAAACAGTAAACATATTATACCGTCTAGAATCAAGAGGAAGAAGACAATTCAGAAAGTATGCATAATGATGAAACAAATATTTAAATGCGTTCAAAATTGCAGATTGCTCTTCAACATGGATTCCACTCTTCTAAATCCGTGGCCACTTTAATAGGAACAAAGTAAATATTAGAAAGAACAAGTTACCCACTTGTTGATAATTGATATCACGCGATTGAATATATTAAAAACAAATTGGGGACAGAGAATTATGAACCTCAGATCAACTGTCAAGGTTAACACGACTGGTTCGTTCGCATCAGTCTTTTGTACGAGTTCAAGTTCTATGTTAACAATAGACTTGATTTTCTTTTCGTAGACGCTGGCCGTCGCTTTATAGCATTTTTAGTTCTTCAAATAATGTAATGGTATTTATTTTATGTCGCTTTTGTTTGAAATTTATGAATCCAAAGCAAACGTTTAAAAACGCAAACTGGTACTTGAAGCGCTTTTATATTTTTTGGCGTATGTTTCTTTTTGGGGTCTGACTGCATGGGTCAAGTGTGTTTAAGGAACTTAATACTGCCACATCAACAGCTCGACTTCATCTACTGATAGGCTGCCTCTTTTTATTTGTGCCAATCCCCCGGCTCCTGTGCCAACCCTCAACCTACAAATTGTTTGCGAATGGCAGAATATGTCCATTTTTAAAATAGCAACATACTCGAACATACATACATCGGGCTAGTATGAGAAAATTTCAAATTGTTCGTACACCATTATGTTTTCTAGGCACATATTTTTACATAATTTATCATACCATTCAACTATTAAACGTAAACGGCGTGAGGAAACTCATATTCCCATTCTGAAGTTCTCAACCTACACAATTTACTTTACTAAGCACAATGATCAAACATGTCGATACAGACTTCGACCATGAACCGTAACTGCGTCTCGAATATGTCGCCAATAGTTAAGTAATTGCAGTGAGTATACAGATTTCTAAGATTTTTCTTTCATTTTCGGATACAATAAAGAGGAAGACTAATTTGGAGATGACGCAGGAACTATTGCAGAACAAGCAGTTCATTTAAACGCAAAAAATCTTGCTTACACCTTTATAATAACAAAACACATTATGTGGTTTTGACATTGACAAACGTAAAGGAAAAATTATCGCCAGCAGTGTTGAGGTTTCTAAAACTGCGTGATTATCCACCTCTTGAAGACATGACGAGTATTTATGACCGCCAAGCCAAGGAATAGTACACTATCAACTTTAGTATTCCAATTTGTACCTCACATTGCATGGCATCTCCAATATCATCCTGACTAATTGGGCAATTTTGCAACTCATACTACGGGGTTCTAAAGTATCATCTTTATATTGCGGTACTTTTGAATTCGGACACGAGTGATATAACCTATTAACATGCTCCTAGTTCTTTTTAGATGACTCAGTTACAGCTTCCTCGGACGCTGCTTCAAAGTTCAGAACTTCACATGTTCAGGCCTTGCCCATCCTTACACAGTTTAGTCACTTTTATCTCTTCAATGATATGCCATATCCATAGAAAGACTAAGAATATTGGCTTCAATTCTTTTAAAATGTCTATAGTATTTTTGTGTAATGATAATTATGATTTTTCTTTTCGCTACGTTAGCATAGTTGATGTGCCAGTAATTTACCGGGCTCATAACTGTACTTATTTTGTGCCTCCTGTCATCTGCCTATAAATCAAGTGAAAATATTTTCAACGCAATAATTTTCAGTTCTTTTAATAAATCCATTTACTTGTACCTATTAAAAAACGTTCGTGCTAAATAAATATTATATTATACCAAGGCTTTAATTAATATTGTACAGCTGATCAAATCCGTCCAACGTAGCAGTTATCAAACAGACGGTTTTTATGAGCCGAACTTTTTTTTTGTGGCTTCATTGGAACCTGCTTATGCGATTGCGTCATCATCATATACATAATATATCAATGCCTCCTTTTCGGGTTCCGTGGTTCAATTCTCTTGAATGTCATAAATTATTTACCTAGTCTGTGAATCTACGTCATCACCTACTTATTGAATTTCATAGGGGCACATTCTTATTCCGATTTCGATTTTGAGTGCGTAAGCATTGCACTTTTCTATGAATCTGATGATTTTTATTATGATAACCGATGTAAAATTTATACGCTATATAGAATCATTTGCTGAATTCATGGTTACAGTTTGCGCGTCGTTGCCCTTGCCGGCTTGTATAATATAACTTTTTGTCTCGAGGTCTCTCTAAATTATGGCATACAAGTGTAATCCTAGCCATGCTATCATTGGTTTTGCTTTCAAATCCATTCGTTGCTTCTCGGAATAAATATCAACTTCACCTTTAAAAGAGACGTGCAAAAGAAACATAGGTACAAAAAGTAAAATTGATAACCTCAAAATTTTTATTGAAAAACGGAAAGTTCGTTTAAAGTCGTTCTCTACTTTTCTATGTATACTTTGAAGAATATACATTCTATTGTATTCTGCCGTGCTCGTTTTCTATCTTCACCTCAGTGATGATGTTGTCCATTAATTTAGTATTAATGAACAACATCACAACCCAACTGAATCTTTGTTTGAAAAATTAAAATAATACGCTATGAACATTTTGTCTTCTATCCACTATATTCCATGTTCCGTGGATCTCTAATGATGTCGAATAAATCAGCACATGTCTGATGTTTTTCCTATTGAGTTTTTGCGTAGATTTATAACTTGCACAAGAAATTATTCTTATGTTATTTCTGCTTATGTTATTTCTATTATAGGTATGTTTTGCGTATAAAAGTGCCTCCTAATTATTTCAAGCTCATCTTACTACTTATTGGTTCAGCCTCAATTAATATACACTGCCACGATACGACACTACTACTATTTAAGTCGAGATACGTCTAGTACAGACTCCAACCATAGTACATATATATATATAAATTTTTGAACTAGTCTTAATATCTTAGCTGGTGTGATCGGAAATTCCTTCACAAAACTATCTTTACTTGGTTTTAGTAGGTATTTAATGAAAGACACTTTGCAGATCTAACAGCAGACTGACAGTACGACGAAGTAAATACAGGTTAGCGTTGCCTTGACCTTTATATAATTATGACAACCACGGCATCGACGTCACATCAGTCGTAATTATGTTCACTATTCCACGTCCTCTCGCCTCATCTTACGTAATAAGATGCTGTCTGTTAATTTCTCACGTTCATTTGATCTTTACTATGTGATGGGCTTATTTAGACCCCTCCGTGTTTCGGAAAGCACATACATACGTATATGTATATCTCTAACAGTTGTTACGGGTCGAAAGAAGTTCGAAAGTCTGACAACCCAAACTATATAAGTATTACTCAGTAATGTTAAGAAACAAGAATGTAGAACTTAATGAAACGAGGGCGGACATAAACTGCTTTTGCCCTCTTTGTTCCTCGAGAAACAACAAACTATGTGCCACAGACGTTGATGGTATAATAATCAATTATGAAGACATTTGGAAGAAGCATTAGCAGACACAAAATATATAACTTGCGTCATTAATATCTTCAACACACGTCAAGGCTCTATGGCTTTTTTATTTTTTTAGTAAAGGCCATTACTGAAACAAAATGAATTGGTTCCTCGGATTTTTCATTATTATTCCTATGTCTAGTAACTGGGCCGAATATTTTTGGGTATCGCGTGTCACAATTCTAGGAACATTTTTAGGCAGTCGCAGCTGGTACAATGCCTAAGTATTTCGGGAAGCCATTGCCAGACAGAAAAGGATGGTGCTAGATATTTTAAGTGAGACAAAAAAGGATAGCATCATAGCGGTAGAACAAAGTCAGTGGCTTCAAAAGTTGTGGTTATTAAAATAGTTAATGTTGGTATAATTTTTAAAATTGGTACAATAATAATAAAAGCGAGCAAGTTAAGTGTTTTAATGAGCGAAAGATATGGAACTTGGTTTTATTTTTAGATTTATCACATAGATGAAAGATTGATAGATAGATAGATATCAGATAGAATAGTCTAGATAGAACTGCCTCTAAAAATAGACTGGTGTGCTACAGCTAGAATAGTTTACAAATTAATCGAATTAGAATGTAATAAAACCGGAACTTCTATCACATCTGATAAAGACTAAGAACGAGGATAAGCTTATGGTGAAAATGACGCCGAATCAATCAAAAATCACTACAAAATTTATAAAGTACATACATAACTGTCCATATACATGGACATATCCTGCCACAGCCAATGTAGCGTATGATAAAACTAAGGATTGATTCAACCAACTCATCATCATCTGCCTATCCGAACTATGCTGGAGTCGGCTTGCAGTCTAACCGAATGCAGCTAAATACCAGTATTATTAGATTAACTGTTCAGTATATATATTTTTGTAATACCCGACGAAATATTTCAACGACAGCGGACAGAGCTTCGACGGGATCTCATAGCGGCATGGAGAGTGCGATTGTCGCAACCCAGTGGTGGGCACGCCACAATAGCTGCGATAAGTCCCCTCTTTGAGGAGTGGCTAATGAGGCGCCACAACATCCTCACCTTCTACGCAGGTCCTCACCAGACACGGTTGTTTCGGGAGATTCCTGTTTAGGATAACACGGTAGGAAACGCCAGGATGTCACCACCGTGTGGATGACACGGTGGAGCATACAGTCGAGGTCTGCCTGATTTGGGTGGAGCACCGCCGTGTCTTCGTGGCGGCAATCGACGACAGTGATTTCTCGCGTCCGGCCCTGGTCCAAGCCATGGTACGGAGCGAGAGTGCATGGGAGGCCGTCATCTTCTGCGAAGCAGTAATGCTCGCAAAGTAGGAGGCGGAGCGCGTGAAGGAGAGGCACGCCGTCACGCCCCTAGTCGCCACAGGCCCTGGACGTCGGGAGACAGTAACGGACTCCCGACTGTGAGGCCCGGGTCTATGGCCCATCGTGTTCCACGCACGCCTCAAAGAGATGTCAGCACATCGAGACGGGGTTCACTAGGACATCGCCTGCCAAGGCCGAGGGTTGTTCAAAAGTGCCTTCAGCACCATGTATTTAATTCATGGTAATCGGTTGCAAGGCGATGTCTCCTCCGTCTTATATTTCTAAAATAATTTGCCAGTCATTAGTAACTTTAACATAAAAGTTATAAACTACACTCCTTTTGAAATTTCAATAGAATCACCAAAATGTGTATTCTGCAGTTGTCACGAACTCGCCTGTTTCAATGCCGAACATTATTTTCTTAGAAACAGAACTGTGTATGCGTATATTTTAATAACGGGGAACTTTTGACGCTGCGTCCGGCCATATTTGTGTTGTCCTATAGTTTGCATATCAATTTTGAGGTATTTTTCCTTTAGACTTGCCAAACAACCAAACAAAGCATTTAGTTTATTTCTGTCCTGCCTTTATCTAGTTTGCATATAAATTTTGAGGTATTATTCATTTTTAACCGACTTAAAAAAATAGAGGAGGTTCTCGACTGTAACTGTCGCCAAACTATGAATGTAGTTTGTTTCTGCAGTCTGTTTGATATTCTACCATCCTAGCCTTATTATAAATGTAAACATTTGTATGTTTGTTACTTAATCACGCTAAAACGGATTTAAATGAAATTTGGCAGACATATAGTTTATAACTTTGATTAACACATAGGATACTTTTTTATCTAGTTAACGTACTAACGTTGCCGTGGGATAATTTCCGACCTCCACGAAGGCATAAGCTAGTATTAAACAATTTCGATTCTAGGTTCCGACAAAATATGTTATCTTTGTGAATTTACTGGATGTGCATTCTAATGCATAGTTGGTTGATGAGCAGTGTTGTAGAAAGTGCTACAATTAATTATATTTAATGTTATCGTAGAAGATACGTGCCAAAAAAATTACGCATCATTATCATAATAATTCACGAGACTATCCAGTACCGCTATCAAGACCATCTTCTTAATGTGCATCTATTTGAGTGGACCAGGCTCAATAGCTGTGTAACTACTCCCGCTTTGTCCAACTGCACCAGCTACTAGAAACCTTGAAATCAATGTCATCAAGAGTTCATCATTTATTGTATATATGTCATGTCTATATACTTTATCGTTAGACTGTGAATATATCCATTGTTGACATATAGTCGCGTGTAAGACACAGTTTATTATCAAACAGTTGTCTAGACCTTGGCTGGTGATGTTTGTATCTGTTTTGATGATTAGTCGTTCAGGTCAGATCAATAGTAAGTTCAAATCGCAGAAGATTTGGATTTACTTTTGTTCTGATCTGAGCGTCCATCTTCCCGCTAGAGATTAACCCCATTCACAACAAATTTTACCATATCCTTAATCCGGCGATGCAAAGTCGCCGCCTGTGATCGTGAATACTAATTGGATGTTTGATGGAAAATTCGGCATTATATAATATTCTCATACACACCTTTGTTTAATTCCAGGTAAATACGAGACCCTGGTCGACGACTCGCTGCTAGCCTTACACACGATCAACGCCTCACATATCGAGTTCCCACGTCTGAACCGCACTTCAGGAACAGCCGAGAAGCTTCACAAGTACTTCTCCCAACTGGACCTACCTCTAGTCAGGCGGCTGTACAAATTGTACAAACACGACTACAGGATATTCAACTACAATTTAGACAACATTGTGGGTTTTGATCTAGGTTAAGACTAGAATTTGAGATGTATGCAGAATGTGTCTAAGCTTATAGAGCAATATTCCGATACGGGGTGACAGCGTTGGATTGACCTGCGACTATCAATACTAAGTTTGACTAGTCGACTTTATTTGTCAGGGTAAACTTCTTTTTCGTTCGGTTTAATTAGATATAGTTTCTGGTATGGCGGTTAAAATTTTAATCTTGGTAAAATCAGAGATAATTTTTCTTCGAGTCCAGTTAGACTTAGTTGCTTAACTCTGAACCATTTTATTGAATGAATGAATTACATGACTTAATTCCGCCTTCACCGTTCCATCATCGGAAAACTAAAATCCACCCTTACGTTGTTGACATCGCTACAACCCCGACGAAGCGTTTTCCCTCGTCTTTTATACTGCGTACATCGAAGGACTGGAACAATTTGCCTGCGGCGGGCTTCCCGTCTGATTACAATTTAAGTGTCTTCAAGGCTAGAGTGAATAGGCTCATAATAAACTAGTGTGCTTTACTATCAATGACTGTATCACTGCTTACCATCTGGCGGGATCGCGATCAAGCACTAGTTTATAACTTAAAAAAAGAATATCCATAAACTGTAATCTCTGAATTAGGTCTATAAGCAGAAATGGTACTTAATTAATTTTTAGTTAATGTACTGTGAATTCTTTTTAATCTCTGCGTCACATTTCCCGCAAATAAACGTTTGTATTTCTTTGTTTCTACTTTGTTATTATGCTTCTTGATTTACTTAGTTAATTCTTGCTTAGTTCTCTGAAAATTGTTACTTTATTTATTTATATATCCTTACACCGGAACGCCATATAGAAATTACAACAATGGAGCAAAAAAATCACTTCATGTGCTGTTTTCCATCCGTCCTATGCGCTTTGGACATGGAACGAGTGACGATGGATGTATAATTATTTTGTAGTAGACTAATTATTCTAGTGTTGGAATTGGAGAAAGTAGGTACATTACATTACTTCTTAGCATACAGTTAAACGCCTTGTCAAAAGTGGCGAGTCGTGGAAAAGTACCTCGTTTTTTTACTATCTACTTCAGACTCACTCAAATGTATGTCACTCAGTTATTAGATTGTCCGGTTAATCCGTCACGCTCTTGCCCCGGTCGATAAAATACGCCCAAGTAAAAAATATTTAGATATTTAAGTAGGGTATAAATACTGCATTGACATAATGTATTGAAACCATATTAACTATTTGTGTTTAACAAAAGATTGGGGCCCTAGTCTGCTATGATAATAGTGTCACAATGGCCTGTCATTAATCTCATAATGGTTGATTATGACAATTTTGGTAATCTACTACATACAAAATTGTCATAATCAACCATTATGAGATCAATGACAGACCATTGTGACACTATTGTAGGTAATAGCAGACTAGGGCCCCTGATTTAGTATGCAGTTACCTTGCCTAGTAACGTTAGTATCGTTAAATAAAACTGTATGTTGTATGGTATTATCTTCAAGTAATATTATTTCACTACCGATAATATTTTAAATAACTCTTTCAATTTGTCAATGTTTTAATTAGATTTTCAACTTTGTCGCCAAAGCATTAAGGTTCAAGGTTGATTGGGAATATTTGACAGTTTCGGGTAGCTTTACCTGCAGTCGTCTGTACTTCGTCAGTCGGTAGATTCCGAAAAACTGATATGATATCTTTATTTTTATCTAAAGCAATAAATACATTAAATAACTTTGGAGTAACTGACTGTTTCGATGTTTATGCGTCTGGGTGTGAATTTTAATGGAGTTATTTATTTGATTACCCAGAATTTGTCGGCATTGTTAGTGGCCCGGTGAATACGTAAAATGCACATCATATATATAATAATGCTTTTAATATCATTACCAAGACACTCGGTCATTTTTACCGGATTTGTCTGCAAAATCTCTTAGTTTATAGCTGTAATTTGTTAGCGTATTGTATACTTTTAAAACTAATCAAAAAGTACAAGCAAAGTAACAATATCTTAACGAATTTTTGATTGGAGGTAATGAATCAAACATAATTAATGTAGTCCCTATTTTAGGACTAAAATATATTAAACAGGCGTTCTCACTAATTAGTCACCACCAGAACATTGTTAGAACAAATGTACTAACTATCTGGTAATTTAAAAAACCTTTTTTTAATACCAGAACTATCTGGTAATTAAAAAAACGTTTTTTTAAATACCACAACTATCTGGTAATTAAAAATATCTTTCTTTTTTAAATGCCAGAACTATCTGGTAATTAAAAATATCACGGAATCCTTAGTGAGTAGAAGCGTGGTGAATATTATTTAGAAAGTTATAATTAGTTTGTGGTTTATACTTGCATGTTTCTTAGTATACAGTCTTCAGAATTATAAATAATTCTGCGAATTATTGTTTGTTATTTCAGTAACGATGCATTGTTGTATGGATAGGGGCGTATAGTGAAATTAATATTAGAAATTCGCAGTACAAGAGCTAACAAATGTTTAAATTCGGAAGGACTAATTGTAGTATCTTGCAGCCTAAATGCAAAATCAATTGATTGAAGATGTTTCATTTACTCGTTTTAGACAACATATTCATTTAAATTTTTGTCTCATTCTAAGGTTGTGTTTTAATATTTAGCTAAAACGAATTCTTCCATTATTGGCATTGTTTTAAATAGTCTCTAAAACTAAATTCACAAAGATGTATTTCAACATAATTTTAATTTAACTGTTGTGGCCAGTAGAGATTTTTATGTTTGGATAGATATTGTTTTGTACCAAGTTAACCCTATGAACGCTGGCATGAAATTGTATGTGAAATTGAAAAAATATTATTATTAATACTTAATCGTTGACCAAATGAAAATATTTTTTATGAGTTTTTATTTCGAAGAATCTAATAATTTTATTTTAATAATGTTGCTGATAACGTATCAATGGCGTGATTGTTTTAATTAATATTTATGGCGTTCATTAGGCTATAGGGAGATATTATTTACTAAATTGTAGTAATTAACATTCCACAATGATATTCCAAAGCTTCCTGTGATAAGCTCTGATGCAGTAGACTTAATTAAATGTTTGATAACAATTGTTTTAATGACGTAGATATTTTTGATAAGGATTTTTTATCGTGTTTATCGCCTATTTTCGAATTTTTATAATTAATTGTTTATAGTTGCTAATGAGAACAGCTATTGATACTGTAGCGAGTTTTGTGCATATAATTTTTATGTCAACATATTATTTACTGACTTAAACCTGCACTTGAGTCACGCTTTTTTGTGATTTATGTAGTCCGTTGTTACACAGATATGTGTGACTTGGGCCACACATGCTGCCCACAATGTGCTGCTCTAGGTCACTCAAGCTGTAAAATACGATAAGGGTGTCAGGGTGTTATTAATGCATGGCGTTTAGCAAGTAGTTATATATACAATTTCCGTTGGATTACGTAGTGAACTTCTATTATTTTAGTATGAGGGTATGTGCAAATCTCCAATCCTTTTTCTTACCCTCATCCTATCCATACTGTGCGCACCGACGGTGAGCAGTCTTCCGTAAGCTTCAGTCAATGTTGATCAGCCTTGATCAGCCGGTTGTACTCGCCGCGGCCTGAATTTGTGTTTGGGATATTTTACACCAATTTTATACAGTGCTGAGTGAATCTTTAAAACGAAGAAGGGCCAGGAGTGCAGTACCACGTATGCACGTGGACATAAGCCAAGTAAGTGCGCAGGATTCCTTTCTGTAACTTCTTGGTTTCCACATATCTTCGTCGTTCCTATAAAACGGAGTGTGTATGTGTCCTTAAAACTATCAATCCGCAAAATACAGTCCACTTCCATTTCACCTAACCTCGGAGTTAGGGTAGGTACCCGCAAGTATTCATTTTCTCACCGCCCTCTCGGTGGTATACAATTTTCTCATTTAAGATTTCCTTATTCCCCGCCGGATTTGTGCACCACCAATTTTAATCATAGTAAGTTGGCGCGAGCCTAACTTCGTCAACAACTGCAAGAACAAAGTGCTTTCAACGAAAAGTTTATTATAGCATCAGCGATGCTGATCGCCGCCGGAGACTGCTCTGCCCAGCCACGGGCACAGCACGGGTGAGCGTGTCGATCTGTCGACTGCCGGCGCATCGTACCTAACTAAAATAATATTGCAACATATTCGCCAAAAATTTAGTTGTTTTAGCGGCATTTTGCTATTTAGTAATTTTATATTATCTCCGACACTGTATGACTAATTGATATACTGTAAAGGGCAAATCTTATCGCGCATGCAAATAGAGGTATTTCTTTCGCACTTGCTAGACAAACGTAACAGCTCAGCTAAAATGCGCGTCACTCAACAATAATACAGCTTTCTACCAGTGACAATATTATTAGAATTGGATCATTAGCTCCGGATATAACAAACAAACTAACACTTCTGTATAATCTACTATCTTCTTCTTATATATAAAATTCTCGTGTCACAATGTTATTTACCATACTCCTCCGAAAGGGCTTGACCGATTTTTATGAAATTTTGTGTGCATATCGGGTAGGACTGAGAATCGGCCAACATCTATTTTTTATTTATGGCAAAACAACGTTTTCCCGGTCAGCTAGTATTATTATAAATTATTTACAACCTCCAAACAACATGCTATTGCGTGGGAAGTACCTAGAACTCTCTCTCACACAAACAACATGCTATTGCGTCGGAAGTACCTAGAAGTCTCTCTCACACAAACAACACGCAATTGCGTTGGAAGTAGGTACCTAGAAATCTCGCTCGCACAAACAACACGCAATTACTTTGGAAATACATAGAACTCTCTCTCGCACAAACAACACGCTATTGCGTCGGAAGTAGGTACCTAGAAGTCTCTCTCGCACAAACAACACGCAATTGCGTTGGAAGTATCTAGAAGTCTCTCTCGCACAAATAACACGCTATTGCGTTGGAAGTACCTAGAAGTCTCTCTCGCACAAACAGCACGCTATTGCGTAGGAAGTACCTAGAAGTCTCTCTCGCTCAAACTACACGCTATTGCGTTGGAAGTACCTAGAAGTCTCTCTCGCACAAACTACACGGTATTGCGTCAGAAGTACCTAGAAGTCTCTCTCGCACAAAGAACACGCTATTGCGTTGGAAGTACCTAGAACTCTCTCTCGCACAAACAACACGCAATTACTTTGGAAATACCTAGAACTCTCTCTCGCACAAACAACACGCTATTGCGTTGGAAGTACCTAGAACTCTCTCTCGCACAAACAACACGCTATTGCGTCGGAAGTACCTAGAACTCTCTCTCGCACAAACAACACGCTATTGTGTTGGTAGTAACTAGAAGTCTCTCTCGCTGAACAAGTCACTCGCTGAAATTGGAAATTATAAAATAATGTAAAGTAAAACCTAACTGTTATGCCTACCTATGTAGAATAGAATGTTGAGCTACTACTATATGTATACATATATACGGGACAAAAGTGAGGCAACTGCTTGCAGCGGGAAGAGGTATGTGTGAAGAGAAACGATACGCTAAGGTACGGGAGGGACCTGACGAGTAACCGTAGACCCGTGCCGAGGAAAGCGAACACGAGTAAGAACCGGCGCTCACTGATGGCGTGGCACGGCATGGCCCGGCAGGTTGTATTACGACATCCCGCGGCGTTCCGTGGCATCCCGTGGCACGTCGCGGCATCATGGTATCGAAATAAAGTAAAATGACTTCTGAACACATTGAAATAGGATTAAAAATAATTTCATTAGTAAAAAAATACTTTGCCATGACACGCCGTGCCATGCGTGGGCGCCGTCCCTTAGGGACCAGAGGAGTCTTAGACGAGTATAAATTTGGCTGGCTGGCCGTAAGGGGAAGTGCACCAGAGGTTTATGTGAACAGAGAGCTAATGACACGCCGACCACACATCGATTTGGGTAAGCGCAGGAGGCTAAACGATGTTGTCACTCGGCCACTCTAGTACACGCTGAACGATGTTGTCACTCGGCCACTCCACTCTAGTACACGCTGAACGATGTTGTCACTCGGTCACTCTAGTACACGCTAAACGAAGTTGTCACTCGGCCACACTATTACACGCTGAACGATGTTGTCACTCTGTCACTCTAGTACACGCTGAACGATGTTGTCACTCGGTCACTCTAGTACACGCTGAACGATGTTGTCACTCGGCCACTCTAGTACACGCTGAACGATGTTGTCACTCGGTCACTCTAGTACACGCTGAACGATGTTGTCACTCGGTCACTCTAGTACACGCTGAATGTTTTTGTCACTCTTCGTGTCTGTTTGGTATTCTA